>JARGYO010001146.1:0-258358 GCA_029206835.1 Rana muscosa | reverse complement strand
TACATCGTCCCCCCTCCCCCCAGTATATTGAGGAAGAATCAGGACATTTACCCCAATATATTGCACCCCCAAATATAATAGGGGGAGGGGGGGACTAATCACCCCTCTGAAATACTCAATTAACAAAAGATCCTCCAATCAGATACATTGTACCCCTCCCCCTCCGATACATTGTATAGAATATACATCACCCGGGATACATACATCGGGGGGTGATTAGTGGGGGTGATAGAAAGGATCGGGGGGGGTGATAGAAAGGATCGGGGGGGTGATAGAAAGGATCGGGGGGGATGGGAAGGATCGATGGGAAGGATCGGGGGGTGATGGGAAGGATCGGGGGGTGATGGGAAGGATCGGGGGTGATGGGAAGGATCGGGGGGTGATGGGAAGGATCGGGGGGTGATGGGAAGGATCGGGGGGTGATGGGAAGGATCGGGGGGTGATGGGAAGGATCGGGGGGTGATGGGAAGGATCGGGGGGTGATGGGAAGGATCGGGGGGTGATGGGAAGGATCGGGGGGTGATGGGAAGGATCGGGGGGTGATGGGAAGGATCGGGGGGTGATGGGAAGGATCGGGGGGTGATGGGAAGGATCGGGGGGTGATGGGAAGGATCGGGGGGTGATGGGAAGGATCGGGGGGTGATGGGAAGGATCGGGGGGTGATGGGAAGGATCGGGGGGTGATGGGAAGGATCGGGGGGTGATGGGAAGGATCGGGGGGTGATGGGAAGGATCGGGGGGTGATGGGAAGGATCGGGGGGTGATGGGAAGGATCGGGGGGTGATGGGAAGGATCGGGGGGTGATGGGAAGGATCGGGGGGTGATGGGAAGGATCGGGGGGTGATGGGAAGGATCGGGGGGTGATGGGAAGGATCGGGGGGTGATGGGAAGGATTGGGGGGTGATGGGAAGGATCGGGGGGGATGGGAAGGATCGATGGGAAGGATGGGGGGTGATGGGAAGGATCGGGGGGTGATGGGAAGGATTGGGGGGTGATGGGAAGGATTGGGGGGGATGGGAAGGATCGATGGGAAGGATGGGGGGTGATGGGAAGGATCGGGGGGTGATGGGAAGGATTGGGGGGTGATGGGAAGGATTGGGGGTGATGGGAAGGATTGGGGGGTGATGGGAAGGATCGGGGGGATGGGAAGGATCGATGGGAAGGATGGGGGGTGATGGGAAGGATTGGGGGGTGATGGGAAGGATTGGGGGGTGATGGGAAGGATCGGGGGGGATGGGAAGGATCGATGGGAAGGATGGGGGGTGATGGGAAGGATCGGGGGGTGATGGGAAGGATTGGGGGGTGATGGGAAGGATTGGGGGTGATGGGAAGGATCGATGGGAAGGATGGGAAGGATCGGGGGGATGGGAAGGATCGGGGGGGCTCACCTTGCCCAGAAGCCTCCCTCGGGTGTAGCTCCGCCCACTCTGGGGGTCCCGGATGGTCTTGCTGGGACTGGGGGCGCCGCTCCGGGGGGGTTCGGGTACCGGACAGGCCGGGAAGGGCTGTGATTGGATATAACAAGCGGTCTCCATGCCGCTCTCCCGCCGCCCGAAGCCGTTCTCTCCGCCCGCCCGCCGGCCCGGAGCTTATATCACCCCGCACCGTGACATCACAGGAGGGGCGGGGATAGAGGCGAGGAGGGGCGGGGACAGCGGAGAGAAGAAGAACTGCTGGAGATGGGAGGAGGCGGGGTTAATAGGGAAGAGGCGGGGTTATGCAGAAGAGCGGGGCAGGGCAGAAGAGGGGTGGGGCCAGGCGGGGCGGAGCTGAGAATTCAGCCACGTGTCTCCCTCACTTCATTCATTCTCCTCCCCACCATAGAAACCAATGAGGAGACACTCAGGTGTGATGACCTGTCCATGGCGTCCGCTTCGGCGATACACGGGCGCATTTTACCCTTTCTTCGACCGCTAGCGGGGGGTTAAAAGCGACCCACCCCCCAAATGTAAAAACACCCCACTGTGCCCCCTGCATCTTTCAATATCTCTTTGTGTACCCCCCTCTCCACAACTGCACCCCTTTACATTACACAGCACCCTGCACCCCATTACATTACACTGCACCCTGCACCCCTTTACATTACACAGCACCCTGCACCCCTTTACATTACACAGCACCCTGCACCCCTTTACATTACACAGCACCCTGTACCCCTTTACATTACACTGCACCCTGCACCCCTTTACATTACACAGCACCCTGCACCCCTTTACATTACACAGCACCCTGCACCCCTTTACATTACACAGCACCCTGCACCCCTTTACATTACACAGCACCCTGCACCCCTTTACATTACACAGCACCCTGCACCCCTTTACATTACACTGCACCCTGCACCCCTTTACATTACACAGCACCCTGCACCCCTTTACATTACACAGCACCCTGCACCCCTTTACATTACACTGCAACACTGCACCCCTTTACATTACACAGCACCCTGCACCCCTTTACATTACACAGCACCCTGCACCCCATTACATTACACAGCACCCTGCACCCCTTTACATTACACAGCACCCTGCACCCCTTTACATTACACAGCACCCTGCATCCCTTTACATTACACAGCACCCTGCACCCCTTTACATTACACAGCACACTGCACCCCTTTACATTACACAGCACCCTGCACCCCTTTACATTACACTGCACCCTGCACCCCTTTACATTACACAGCACCCTGCACCCCTTTACATTACACAGCACCCTGCACCCCTTTACATTACACAGCACACTGCACCCCTTTACATTACACAGCACCCTGCACCCCTTTACATTACACAGCACCCTGCACCCCTTTACATTACACTGCAACACTGCACCCCTTTACATTACACAGCACCCTGCACCCCTTTACATTACACAGCACCCTGCACCCCTTTACATTACACAGCACCCTGCACCCCTTTACATTACACAGCACCCTGCACCCCTTTACATTACACTGCACCCTGCACCCCTTTACATTACACTGCACCCTGCATCCCTTTACATTACACAGCACCCTGCACCCCTTTACATTACACAGCACACTGCACCCCTTTACATTACACAGCACCCTGCACCCCTTTACATTACACAGCACCCTGCACCCCTTTACATTACACTGCAACACTGCACCCCTTTACATTACACAGCACCCTGCACCCCTTTACATTACACTGCACCCTGCACCCCTTTACATTACACAGCACCCTGCACCCCAATACATTACACTGCATCACTGCACCCCTTTACATTACACAGCACCCTGCACCCCATTACATTACACTGCACCCTGCACCCCATTACATTACACAGCACCCTGCATCACTGGACCCCTTTACATTACACAGCACCCTGCACCCCTTTACATTACACAGCACCCTGCACCCCTTTACATTACACTGCACCCTGCACCCCTTTACATTACACAGCACCCTGCACCCCTTTACATTACACAGCACCCTTCACCCCATTACATTACACTGCACCCTGCACCCCTTTACATTACACAGCACCCTGCACCCCTTTACATTACACAGCACCCTGCACCCCTTTACATTACACAGCACCCTGCACCACTTTACATTACACAGCACCCTGCACCCCTTTATATTACACAGCACCCTGCATCACTGGACCCCTTTACATTACACAGCACCCTGCACCCCTTTATAATACACAGCACCCTGCACCCCTTTACATTACACAGCACCCTGCACCCCTTTACATTACACTGCACCCTGCACCCCTTTACATTACACAGCACCCTGCACCCCTTTACATTACACAGCACCCTGCACCCCATTACATTACACAGCACCCTGCATCACTGGACCCCTTTACATTACACAGCACCCTGCACCCCTTTACATTACACAGCACCCTGCACCCCATTACATTACACAGCACCCTGCATCACTGGACCCCTTTACATTACACAGCACCCTGCACCCCTTTACATTACACAGCACCCTGCACCCCTTTACATTACACAGCACCCTGCACCCCATTACATTACACAGCACCCTGCATCACTGGACCCCTTTACATTACACAGCACCCTGCACCCCTTTACATTACACAGCACCCTGCATCACTGGACCCCTTTACATTACACAGCACCCTGCACCCCTTTATATTACACAGCACCCTGCACCCCTTTACATTACACAGCATCCTGCACCCCTTTACATTACACAGCACCCTGCACCACTTTACATTACACAGCACCCTGCACCCCTTTACATTACACAGCACCCTGCACCCCTTTATATTACACAGCACCCTGCATCACTGGACCCCTTTACATTACACAGCACCCTGCACCCCTTTATATTACACAGCACCCTGCACCCCTTTACATTACACAGCACCCTGCACCCCTTTACATTACACAGCACCCTGCATCACTGGACCCCTTTACATTACACAGCACCCTGCACCCCTTTATATTACACAGCACCCTGGACCCCTTTACATTACACAGCACCCTGCACCCCTTTACATTACACAGCACCCTGCAACACTTTACATTACACAGCACCCTGCACCCCTTTACATTAAACAGCACCCTGCACCCCTTTATATTACACAGCACCCTGCATCACTGGACCCCTTTACATTACACAGCACCCTGCACCCCTTTATATTACACAGCACCCTGCACCCCTTTACATTACACAGCACCCTGCACCCCTTTACATTACACAGCACCCTGCACCCCATTACATTACACTGCACCCTGCACCCCATTACATTACACAGCACCCTGCATCACTGGACCCCTTTACATTACACAGCACCCTGCACCCCTTTACATTACACAGCACCCTGCACCCCTTTACATTACACTGCACCCTGCACCCCTTTACATTACACAGCACCCTGCACCCCTTTACATTACACAGCACCCTGCACCCCATTACATTACACTGCACCCTGCACCTCTTTACATTACACAGCACCCTGCACCCCTTTACATTACACAGCACCCTGCACCCCTTTACATTACACAGCACCCTGCACCACTTTACATTACACAGCACCCTGCACCCCTTTACATTACACAGCACCCTGCACCCCTTTATATTACACAGCACCCTGCATCACTGGACCCCTTTACATTACACAGCACCCTGCACCCCTTTATATTACACAGCACCCTGCACCCCTTTACATTACACAGCACCCTGCACCCCTTTACATTACACTGCACCCTGCACCCCTTTACATTACACAGCACCCTGCACCCCTTTACATTACACAGCACCCTGCACCCCATTACATTACACAGCACCCTGCATCACTGGACCCCTTTACATTACACAGCACCCTGCACCCCTTTACATTACACAGCACCCTGCACCCCTTTACATTACACAGCACCCTGCACCCCATTACATTACACTGCACCCTGCACCCCTTTACATTACACAGCACCCTGCACCCCTTTACATTACACAGCACCCTGCACCCCATTACATTACACAGCACCCTGCATCACTGGACCCCTTTACATTATACAGCACCCTGCACCCCTTTACATTACACAGCACCCTGCATCACTGGACCCCTTTACATTACACAGCACCCTGCACCCCTTTATATTACACAGCACCCTGCACCCCTTTACATTACACAGCATCCTGCACCCCTTTACATTACACAGCACCCTGCACCACTTTACATTACACAGCACCCTGCACCCCTTTACATTACACAGCACCCTGCACCCCTTTATATTACACAGCACCCTGCATCACTGGACCCCTTTACATTACACAGCACCCTGCACCCCTTTATATTACACAGCACCCTGCACCCCTTTACATTACACAGCACCCTGCACCCCTTTACATTACACAGCACCCTGCACCCCATTACATTACACAGCACCCTGCATCACTGGACCCCTTTACATTACACAGCACCCTGCACCCCTTTATATTACACAGCACCCTGGACCCCTTTACATTACACAGCACCCTGCACCCCTTTACATTACACAGCACCCTGCACCACTTTACATTACACAGCACCCTGCACCCCTTTACATTACACAGCACCCTGCACCCCTTTATATTACACAGCACCCTGCATCACTGGACCCCTTTACATTACACAGCACCCTGCACCCCTTTATATTACACAGCACCCTGCACCCCTTTACATTACACAGCACCCTGCACCCCTTTACATTACACAGCACCCTGCACCCCATTACATTACACAGCACCCTGCATCACTGGACCCCTTTACATTACACTGCACCCTGCACCCCTTTACATTACACAGCACCCTGCACCCCTTTACATTACACAGCACCCTGCACTCCTTTACATTACACAACACCTCTGCACCCCTTTACATTACACTGCACCCTGCACCCCTTTATATTACACAGCACCTCTGCACCCCATTACATTACACAGCACCCTGCACCCCTTTACATTACACTGCACCCTGCACCCCTTTACATTACACAACACCCTGCACCCCTTTACATTACACAGCACCCTGCACCCCTTTACATTACACTGCACCCTGCACCCCTTTACATTACACAGCACCCTGTACCCCATTACATTACACAGCACCCTGCATCACTGGACCCCTTTACATTACACAGCACCCTGCACCCCTTTACATTACACAGCACCCTGCATCACTGGACCCCTTTACATTACACAGCACCCTGCACCCCTTTATATTACACAGCACCCTGCACCCCTTTACATTACACAGCACCCTGCACCACTTTACATTACACAGCACCCTGCACCCCTTTACATTACACAGCACCCTGCACCCCTTTATATTACACAGCACCCTGCATCACTGGACCCCTTTACATTACACAGCACCCTGCACCCCTTTATATTACACAGCACCCTGCACCCCTTTACATTACACAGCACCCTGCACCCCTTTACATTACACAGCACCCTGCACCCCTTTACATTACACAGCACCCTGCACCCCATTACATTACACAGCACCCTGCATCACTGGACCCCTTTACATTACACTGCACCCTGCACCCCTTTACATTACACAGCACCCTGCACCCCTTTACATTACACAGCACCCTGCACTCCTTTACATTACACAGCACCTCTGCACCCCTTTACATTACACTGCACCCTGCACCCCTTTACATTACACAGCACCTCTGCACCCCATTACATTACACAGCACCCTGCACCCCTTTACATTACACTGCACCCTGCACCCCTTTACATTACACAGCACCCTGCACCCCTTTACATTACACAGCACCCTGCACCCCTTTACATTACACTGCACCCTGCACCCCTTTACATTACACAGCACCCTGCACCCCTTTACATTACACAGCACCTCTGCACCCCTTTACATTACACAGCACCTCTGCACCCCTTTATATTACACAGCACCCTGCACCCCTTTACATTACACAGCACCCTGCACCCCAATACATTACACAGCACCTGCAACACTGCACCCCTTTACATTACACAGCACCCTGCACCCCTTTACATTACACTGCACCCTGCACCCCTTTACATTACACAGCACCCTGCACCCCAATACATTACACTGCATCACTGCACCCCTTTACATTACACAACACCCTGCACCCCTTTACATTACACAGCACCCTGCACCCCTTTACATTACACAGCACACTGCACCCCTTTACATTACACAGCACACTGCACCCCATTACATTACACAGCACCCTGCACCCCTTTACATTACACAGCACCCTGCACCCCTTTACATTACACAGCACCCTGCACCCCATTACATTACACAGCACCCTGCACCCCATTACATTACACAGCACCTCTGCACCCCATTACACAGCACCCTGCACCCCTTTACATTACACAGCACCCTGCACCCCTTTACATTACACAGCACCCTGCACCCCATTACATTACACAGCACCCTGCACCCCATTACATTACACAGCACCTCTGCACCCCTTTACATTACACAGCACCCTGCACCCCTTTACATTACACAGCACCCTGCACCCCATTACATTACACAGCACCCTGCACCCCTTTACATTACACAGCACCCTGCATCACTGGGCCCCTTTACATTACACAGCACCCTGCACCCCTTTACATTACACAGCACCCTGCACCCCTTTACATTACACAGCACCTCTGCACCCCTTTACATTACACAACACCCTGCACCCCTTTACATTACACAGCACCCTGCAAACCATGATATTACACAGCACCCTGCATCCCATTACATTACACAGCACCCTGCACCCCATTACATTACACAGCACCCTGCACCCCTTTACATTACACAGCACCCTGCACCCCTTTACATTACACAGCACCCTGCACCCCTTTACATTGCACAGCACCCTGCACCCCATTACATTACACAGCACCCTGCACCCCTTTACATTACACAGCACCCTGCACCCCTTTACATTACACAGCACCCTGCACCCCTTTACATTCCACAGCACCCTGCACACCTTTACATTACACAGCACCCTGCACCCCTTTACATTACACAGCACCCTGCACCCCTTTACATTACACAGCACCCTGCACCCCTTTACATTCCACAGCACCCTGCACACCTTTACATTACACAGCACACTGCACCCCTTTACATTACACTGCACCTCTGCACCCCTTTACATTACACAGCACCTCTGCACCCCTTTACATTACACAGCACCCTGCATCACTGGACCCCTTTACATTACACAGCACCCTGCACCCCTTTACATTACACAGCAGCACCCTGCACCCCTTTACATTACACAGCACCCTGCACCCCTTTACATTACACAGCAGCACCCTGCACCCCTTTACATTACTCAGCACCCTGCACCCCTTTACATTACACAGCACCCTGCACCCCTTTACATTACACAGCACCCAGCACCCCATTACATTACACAGCACCCTGCACCCCTTTACATTACACAGCACCCTGCACCCCTTTACATTACACAGCACCCTGCACCCCTTTACATTACACAGCACCCTGCATCACTGGACCCCTTTACATTACACAGCACCCTGCACCCCTTTACATTACACAGCACCCTGCACACCTTTACATTACACAGCACCCTGCACCCCTTTACATTACACAGCACACTGCACCCCTTTACATTACACAGCACCCTGCACCCCTTTACATTACACAGCACCCTGCATCACTGGACCCGTTTACATTACACAGCACCCTGCACCCCTTTACATTACACTGCACCTCTGCACCCCTTTACATTACACAGCACCTCTGCACCCCTTTACATTACACAGCACCCTTCATCACTGGACCCCTTTACAATACACAGCAGCCTGCACCCCTTTACATTACACAGCACCCTGCACCCCTTTACATTACACAGCACCCTTCATCACTGGACCCCTTTACAATACACAGCAGCCTGCACCCCTTTACATTACACAACACCCTGCACCCCTTTACATTACACAGCACCCTGCACCCCTTTACATTACACTGCACCCTGCACCCCTTTACATTACACAGCACCCTGTACCCCATTACATTACACAGCACCCTGCATCACTGGACCCCTTTACATTACACAGCACCCTGCACCCCTTTACATTACACAGCACCCTGCATCACTGGACCCCTTTACATTACACAGCACCCTGCACCCCTTTATATTACACAGCACCCTGCACCCCTTTACATTACACAGCACCCTGCACCACTTTACATTACACAGCACCCTGCACCCCTTTACATTACACAGCACCCTGCACCCCTTTATATTACACAGCACCCTGCATCACTGGACCCCTTTACATTACACAGCACCCTGCACCCCTTTATATTACACAGCACCCTGCACCCCTTTACATTACACAGCACCCTGCACCCCTTTACATTACACAGCACCCTGCACCCCATTACATTACACAGCACCCTGCATCACTGGACCCCTTTACATTACACTGCACCCTGCACCCCTTTACATTACACAGCACCCTGCACCCCTTTACATTACACAGCACCCTGCACTCCTTTACATTACACAGCACCTCTGCACCCCTTTACATTACACTGCACCCTGCACCCCTTTACATTACACAGCACCTCTGCACCCCATTACATTACACAGCACCCTGCACCCCTTTACATTACACTGCACCCTGCACCCCTTTACATTACACAGCACCCTGCACCCCTTTACATTACACAGCACCCTGCACCCCTTTACATTACACTGCACCCTGCACCCCTTTACATTACACAGCACCCTGCACCCCTTTACATTACACAGCACCTCTGCACCCCTTTACATTACACAGCACCTCTGCACCCCTTTATATTACACAGCACCCTGCACCCCTTTACATTACACAGCACCCTGCACCCCAATACATTACACAGCACCTGCATCACTGCACCCCTTTACATTACACAGCACCCTGCACCCCTTTACATTACACAGCACCCTGCACCCCAATACATTACACTGCAACACTGCACCCCTTTACATTACACAGCACCCTGCACCCCTTTACATTACACTGCACCCTGCACCCCTTTACATTACACAGCACCCTGCACCCCAATACATTACACTGCATCACTGCACCCCTTTACATTACACAACACCCTGCACCCCTTTACATTACACAGCACCCTGCACCCCTTTACATTACACAGCACACTGCACCCCTTTACATTACACAGCACACTGCACCCCATTACATTACACAGCACCCTGCACCCCTTTACATTACACAGCACCCTGCACCCCATTACATTACACAGCACCCTGCACCCCTTTACATTACACAGCACCCTGCACCCCATTACATTACACAGCACCCTGCACCCCATTACATTACACAGCACCTCTGCACCCCATTACACAGCACCCTGCACCCCTTTACATTACACAGCACCCTGCACCCCTTTACATTACACAGCACCCTGCACCCCATTACATTACACAGCACCCTACACCCCATTACATTACACAGCACCTCTGCACCCCTTTACATTACACAGCACCCTGCACCCCTTTACATTACACAGCACCCTGCACCCCATTACATTACACAGCACCCTGCACCCCTTTACATTACACAGCACCCTGCATCACTGGGCCCCTTTACATTACACAGCACCCTGCACCCCTTTACATTACACAGCACCCTGCACCCCTTTACATTACACAGCACCTCTGCACCCCTTTACATTACACAACACCCTGCACCCCTTTACATTACACAGCACCCTGCAAACCATGATATTACACAGCACCCTGCATCCCATTACATTACACAGCACCCTGCACCCCATTACATTACACAGCACCCTGCACCCCTTTACATTACACAGCACCCTGCACCCCTTTACATTACACAGCACCCTGCACCCCTTTACATTGCACAGCACCCTGCACCCCATTACATTACACAGCACCCTGCACCCCTTTACATTACACAGCACCCTGCACCCCTTTACATTACACAGCACCCTGCACCCCTTTACATTCCACAGCACCCTGCACACCTTTACATTACACAGCACCCTGCACCCCTTTACATTACACAGCACCCTGCACCCCTTTACATTACACAGCACCCTGCACCCCTTTACATTCCACAGCACCCTGCACACCTTTACATTACACAGCACACTGCACCCCTTTACATTACACTGCACCTCTGCACCCCTTTACATTACACAGCACCTCTGCACCCCTTTACATTACACAGCACCCTGCATCACTGGACCCCTTTACATTACACAGCACCCTGCACCCCTTTACATTACACAGCAGCACCCTGCACCCCTTTACATTACACAGCAGCACCCTGCACCCCTTTACATTACTCAGCACCCTGCACCCCTTTACATTACACAGCACCCTGCACCCCTTTACATTACACAGCACCCAGCACCCCATTACATTACACAGCACCCTGCACCCCTTTACATTACACAGCACCCTGCACCCCTTTACATTACACAGCACCCTGCACCCCTTTACATTACACAGCACCCTGCATCACTGGACCCCTTTACATTACACAGCACCCTGCACCCCTTTACATTACACAGCACCCTGCACACCTTTACATTACACAGCACCCTGCACCCCTTTACATTACACAGCACACTGCACCCCTTTACATTACACAGCACCCTGCACCCCTTTACATTACACAGCACCCTGCATCACTGGACCCGTTTACATTACACAGCACCCTGCACCCCTTTACATTACACTGCACCTCTGCACCCCTTTACATTACACAGCACCTCTGCACCCCTTTACATTACACAGCACCCTTCATCACTGGACCCCTTTACAATACACAGCAGCCTGCACCCCTTTACATTACACAGCACCCTGCACCCCTTTACATTACACAGCACACTGCACCCCTTTACATTACACAGCACCCTGCACCCCTTTACATTACACAGCACACTGCACCCCTTTACATTACACAGCACCCTGCACCCCTTTACATTACACAGCACCCTGCACCCCTTTACATTACACAGCACACTGCACCCCTTTACATTACACAGCACCCTGCACCCCTTTACATTACACTGCACCCTGCACCCCTTTACATTACACAGCACCCTGCACCCCAATACATTACACTGCATCACTGCACCCCTTTACATTACACAGCACCCTGCACCCCTTTACATTACACAGCACACTGCACCCTATTACATTACACAGCACCCTGCACCCCTTTACATTACACAGCACCCTGCACCCCATTACATTACACAGCACCCTGCACCCCTTTACATTACACAGCACCCTGCACCCCTTTACATTACACAGCACCCTGCACCCCATTACATTACACAGCACCCTGCACCCCATTACATTACACAGCACCTCTGCACCCCATTACACAGCACCCTGCACCCCTTTACATTACACAGCACCCTGCACCCCTTTACATTACACAGCACCCTGCACCCCATTACATTACACAGCACCCTGCACCCCATTACATTACACAGCACCTCTGCACCCCTTTACATTACACAGCACCCTGCACCCCTTTACATTACACAGCACCCTGCACCCCATTACATTACACAGCACCCTGCACCCCTTTACATTACACAGCACCCTGCATCACTGGACCCCTTTACATTACACAGCACCCTGCACCCCTTTACATTACACAGCACCCTGCACCCCTTTACATTACACTGCACCTCTGCACCCCTTTACATTACACAGCACCTCTGCACCCCTTTACATTACACAGCACCCTGCATCACTGGACCCCTTTACATTACACAGCACCCTGCACCCCTTTACATTACACAGCAGCACCCTGCACCCCTTTACATTACACAGCACCCTGCACCCCTTTACATTACACAGCAGCACCCTGCACCCGTTTACATTACACAGCACCCTGCACCCCTTTACATTACACAGCACCCTGCACCCCTTTACATTACACAGCACCCAGCACCCCATTACATTACACAGCACCCTGCACCCCTTTACATTACACAGCACCCTGCACCCCTTTACATTACACAGCACCCTGCACCCCTTTACATTACACAGCACCCTGCATCACTGGACCCCTTTACATTACACAGCACCCTGCACACCTTTACATTACACAGCACCCTGCACCCCTTTACATTACACAGCACCCTGCACCCCTTTACATTACACAGCACCCTGCACCCCTTTACATTACACTGCACCCTGCACCCCTTTACATTACACAGCACCCTGCACCCCTTTACATTACACTGCACCCTGCACCCCTTTACATTACACAGCACCCTGCACCCCTTTACATTACACAGCACCCTGCACCCCATTACATTACACTGCACCCTGCACCCCTTTACATTACACAGCACCCTGCACCCCTTTACATTACACAGCACCCTGCACCACTTTACATTACACAGCACCCTGCACCCCTTTACATTACACAGCACCCTGCACCCCTTTATATTACACAGCACCCTGCATCACTGGACCCCTTTACATTACACAGCACCCTGCACCCCTTTATATTACACAGCACCCTGCACCCCTTTACATTACACAGCACCCTGCACACCTTTACATTACACTGCACCCTGCACCCCTTTACATTACACAGCACCCTGCACCCCTTTACATTACACAGCACCCTGCACCCCATTACATTACACAGCACCCTGCATCACTGGACCCCTTTACATTACACAGCACCCTGCACCCCTTTACATTACACAGCACCCTGCACCCCATTACATTACACTGCACCCTGCACCCCTTTACATTACACAGCACCCTGCACCCCTTTACATTACACAGCAACCTGCACCCCATTACATTACACAGCACCCTGCATCACTGGACCCCTTTACATTATACAGCACCCTGCACCCCTTTACATTACACAGCACCCTGCATCACTGGACCCCTTTACATTACACAGCACCCTGCACCCCTTTATATTACACAGCACCCTGCACCCCTTTACATTACACAGCATCCTGCACACCTTTACATTACACAGCACCCTGCACCACTTTACATTACACAGCACCCTGCACCCCTTTACATTACACAGCACCCTGCACCCCTTTATATTACACAGCACCCTGCATCACTGGACCCCTTTACATTACACAGCACCCTGCACCCCTTTATATTACACAGCACCCTGCACCCCTTTACATTACACAGCACCCTGCACCCCTTTACATTACACAGCACCCTGCACCCCATTACATTACACAGCACCCTGCATCACTGGACCCCTTTACATTACACAGCACCCTGCACCCCTTTATATTACACAGCACCCTGGACCCCTTTACATTACACAGCACCCTGCACCCCTTTACATTACACAGCACCCTGCACCACTTTATATTACACAGCACCCTGCACCCCTTTACATTACACAGCACCCTGCACCCCTTTATATTACACAGCACCCTGCATCACTGGACCCCTTTATATTACACAGCACCCTGCACCCCTTTATATTACACAGCACCCTGCACCCCTTTACATTACACAGCACCCTGCACCCCTTTACATTACACAGCACCCTGCACCCCATTACATTACACAGCACCCTGCATCACTGGACCCCTTTACATTACACTGCACCCTGCACCCCTTTACATTACACAGCACCCTGCACCCCTTTACATTACACTGCACCCTGCACCCCTTTACATTACACAGCACCCTGCACCCCTTTACATTACACAGCACCCTGCACCCCTTTACATTACACTGCACCCTGCATCCCTTTACATTACACAGCACCCTGCACCCCTTTACATTACACAGCACCCTGCACCCCTTTACATTACACAGCACCTCTGCACCCCTTTACATTACACAGCACCTCTGCACCCCTTTATATTACACAGCACCCTGCACCCCTTTACATTACACAGCACCCTGCACCCCAATACATTACACAGCACCTGCATCACTGCACCCCTTTACATTACACAGCACCCTGCACCCCTTTACATTACACAGCACCCTGCACCCCAATACATTACACTGCAACACTGCACCCCTTTACATTACACAGCACCCTGCACCCCTTTACATTACACTGCACCCTGCACCCCTTTACATTACACAGCACCCTGCACCCCAATACATTACACTGCATCACTGCACCCCTTTACATTACACAACACCCTGCACCCCTTTACATTACACAGCACCCTGCACCCCTTTACATTACACAGCACACTGCACCCCTTTACATTACACAGCACACTGCACCCCATTACATTACACAGCACCCTGCACCCCTTTACATTACACAGCACCCTGCACCCCATTACATTACACAGCACCCTGCACCCCTTTACATTACACAGCACCCTGCACCCCTTTACATTACACAGCACCCTGCACCCCATTACATTACACAGCACCCTGCACCCCATTACATTACACAGCACCTCTGCACCCCATTACACAGCACCCTGCACCCCTTTACATTACACAGCACCCTGCACCCCTTTACATTACACAGCACCCTGCACCCCATTACATTACACAGCACCCTGCACCCCATTACATTACACAGCACCTCTGCACCCCTTTACATTACACAGCACCCTGCACCCCTTTACATTACACAGCACCCTGCACCCCATTACATTACACAGCACCCTGCACACCTTTACATTACACAGCACCCTGCATCACTGGACCCCTTTACATTACACAGCACCCTGCACCCCTTTACATTACACAGCACCCTGCACCCCTTTACATTACACAGCACCTCTGCACCCCTTTACATTACACAACACCCTGCACCCCTTTACATTACACAGCACCCTGCACCCCATGATATTACACAGCACCCTGCATCCCATTACATTACACAGCACCCTGCACACCTTTACATTACACAGCACCCTGCATCACTGGACCCCTTTACATTACACAGCACCCTGCACCCCTTTACATTACACAGCACCCTGCACACCTTTACTTTACACAGCACCCTGCACCCCTTTACATTACACAGCACACTGCACCCCTTTACATTACACAGCACCCTGCACCCCTTTACATTACACAGCACCCTGCACCCCTTTACATTACACAGCACCCTGCATCACTGGACATTACACAGCACCCTGCACCCCTTTACATTACACAGCAGCACCCTGCACCCCTTTACATTACACAGCACCCTGCACCCCTTTACATTACACAGCACCCTGCACCCCTTTACATTACACAGCACCCAGCACCCCATTACATTACACAGCACCCTGCACCCCTTTACATTACACAGCACCCTGCACCCCTTTACATTACACAGCACCCAGCACCCCTTTACATTACACAGCACCCTGCACCCCTTTACATTACACAGCACCCTGCATCACTGGACCCCTTTACATTACACAGCACCCTGCACCCCTTTACATTACACAGCACCCTGCACACCTTTACTTTACACAGCACCCTGCACCCCTTTACATTACACAGCACACTGCACCCCTTTACATTACACAGCACCCTGCACCCCTTTACATTACACTGCACCCTGCACCCCTTTACATTACACAGCACCCTGCACCCCTTTACATTACACTGCACCCTGCACCCCTTTACATTACACAGCACCCTGCACCCCTTTAAATTACACAGCACCCTGCACCCATTACATTACACTGCACCCTGCACCCCTTTACATTACACAGCACCCTGCACCCCTTTACATTACACAGCACCCTGCACCCCTTTACATTACACAGCACCCTGCACCACTTTACATTACACAGCACCCTGCACCTCTTTACATTACACAGCACCCTGCACCCCTTTATTTTACACAGCACCCTGCATCACTGGACCCCTTTACATTACACAGCACCCTGCACCCCTTTATATTACACAGCACCCTGCACCCCTTTACATTACACAGCACCCTGCACCCCTTTACATTATACGGCACCCTGCACCCCTTTACATTACACAGCACCCTGCACCCCTTTACATTACACAGCACCCTGCACCCCATTACATTACACAGCACCCTGCATCACTGGACCCCTTTACATTACACAGCACCCTGCACCCCTTTACATTACACAGCACCCTGCACACCTTTACATTACACAGCACACTGCACCCCTTTACATTACACTGCACCTCTGCACCCCTTTACATTACACAGCACCTCTGCACCCCTTTACATTACACAGCACCCTGCATCACTGGACCCCTTTACATTACACAGCACCCTGCACCCCTTTACATTACACAGCAGCACCCTGCACCCCTTTACATTACACAGCAGCACCCTGCACCCCTTTACATTACTCAGCACCCTGCACCCCTTTACATTACACAGCACCCTGCACCCCTTTACATTACACAGCACCCTGCATCACTGGACCCCTTTACATTACACAGCACCCTGCACCCCTTTACATTACACAGCACCCTGCACACCTTTGCATTACACAGCACCCTGCACCCCTTTACATTACACAGCACACTGCACCCCTTTACATTACACAGCACCCTGCACCCCTTTACATTACACAGCACCCTGCATCACTGGACCCGTTTACATTACACAGCACCCTGCACCCCTTTACATTACACTGCACCTCTGCACCCCTTTACATTACACAGCACCTCTGCACCCCTTTACATTACACAGCACCCTTCATCACTGGACCCCTTTACAATACACAGCAGCCTGCACCCCTTTACATTACACAGCACCCTGCACCCCTTTACATTACACAGCACACTGCACCCCTTTACATTACACAGCACCCTGCACCCCTTTACATTACACAGCACACTGCACCCCTTTACATTACACAGCACCCTGCACCCCTTTACATTACACAGCACCCTGCACCCCTTTACATTACACAGCACACTGCACCCCTTTACATTACACAGCACCCTGCACCCCTTTACATTACACTGCACCCTGCACCCCTTTACATTACACAGCACCCTGCACCCCATTACATTACACAGCACCCTGCACCCCATTACATTACACAGCACCTCTGCACCCCATTACACAGCACCCTGCACCCCTTTACATTACACAGCACCCTGCACCCCTTTACATTACACAGCACCCTGCACCCCATTACATTACACAGCACCCTGCACCCCATTACATTACACAGCACCTCTGCACCCCTTTACATTACACAGCACCCTGCACCCCTTTACATTACACAGCACCCTGCACCCCATTACATTACACAGCACCCTGCACCCCTTTACATTACACAGCACCCTGCATCACTGGACCCCTTTACATTACACAGCACCCTGCACCCCTTTACATTACACAGCACCCTGCACCCCTTTACATTACACAGCACCTCTGCACCCCTTTACATTACACAACTCCCTGCACCCCTTTACATTACACAGCACCCTGCACCCCATGATATTACACAGCACCCTGCATCCCATTACATTACACAGCACCCTGCACCCCATTACATTACACAGCACCCTGCACCCCTTTACATTACACAGCACCCTGCACCCCTTTACATTACACAGCACCCTGCACCCCTTTACATTCCACAGCACCCTGCACACCTTTACATTACACAGCACCCTGCACCCCTTTACATTACACAGCACCCTGCACCCCTTTACATTACATAGCACCCTGCACCCCTTTACATTCCACAGCACCCTGCACACCTTTACATTACACAGCACACGGCACCCCTTTACATTACACTGCACCTCTGCACCCCTTTACATTACACAGCACCTCTGCACCCCTTTACATTACACAGCACCCTGCATCACTGGACCCCTTTACATTACACAGCACCCTGCACCCCTTTACATTACACAGCAGCACCCTGCACCCCTTTACATTACACAGCACCCTGCACCCCTTTACATTACACAGCAGCACCCTGCACCCCTTTACATTACACAGCACCCTGCACCCCTTTACATTACACAGCACCCTGCACCCCTTTACATTACACAGCACCCAGCACCCCATTACATTACACAGCACCCTGCACCCCTTTACATTACACAGCACCCTGCACCCCTTTACATTACACAGCACCCTGCACCCCTTTACATTACACAGCACCCTGCATCACTGGACCCCTTTACATTACACAGCACCCTGCACCCCTTTACACTACACAGCACCCTGCACACCTTTACATTACACAGCACCCTGCACCCCTTTACATTACACAGCACCCTGCACCCCTTTACATTACACTGCACCCTGCACCCCTTTACATTACACAGCACCCTGCACCCCTTTACATTACACAGCACCCTGCACCCCATTACATTACACTGCACCCTGCACCCCTTTACATTACACAGCACCCTGCACCCCTTTACATTACACAGCACCCTGCACCCCTTTACATTACACAGCACCCTGCACCCCTTTATATTACACAGCACCCTGCATCACTGGACCCCTTTACATTACACAGCACCCTGCACCCCTTTATATTACACAGCACCCTGCACCCCTTTACATTACACAGCACCCTGCACACCTTTACATTACACTGCACCCTGCACCCCTTTACATTACACAGCACCCTGCACCCCTTTACATTACACAGCACCCTGCACCCCATTACATTACACAGCACCCTGCATCACTGGACCCCTTTACATTACACAGCACCCTGCACCCCTTTACATTACACAGCACCCTGCACCCCATTACATTACACTGCACCCTGCACCCCTTTACATTACACAGCACCCTGCACCCCTTTACATTACACAGCAACCTGCACCCCATTACATTACACAGCACCCTGCATCACTGGACCCCTTTACATTATACAGCACCCTGCACCCCTTTACATTACACAGCACCCTGCATCACTGGACCCCTTTACATTACACAGCACCCTGCACCCCTTTATATTACACAGCACCCTGCACCCCTTTACATTACACAGCATCCTGCACCCCTTTACATTACACAGCACCCTGCACCACTTTACATTACACAGCACCCTGCACCCCTTTACATTACACAGCACCCTGCACCCCTTTATATTACACAGCACCCTGCATCACTGGACCCCTTTACATTACACAGCACCCTGCACCCCTTTATATTACACAGCACCCTGCACCCCTTTACATTGCACAGCACCCTGCACCCCTTTACATTACACAGCACCCTGCACCCCATTACATTACACAGCACCCTGCATCACTGGACCCCTTTACATTACACAGCACCCTGCACCCCTTTATATTACACAGCACCCTGGACCCCTTTACATTACACAGCACCCTGCACCCCTTTACATTACACAGCACCCTGCACCACTTTACATTACACAGCACCCTGCACCCCTTTACATTACACAGCACCCTGCACCCCTTTATATTACACAGCACCCTGCATCACTGGACCCCTTTACATTACACAGCACCCTGCACCCCTTTATATTACACAGCACCCTGCACCCCTTTACATTACACAGCACCCTGCACCCCTTTACATTACACAGCACCCTGCACCCCATTACATTACACAGCACCCTGCATCACTGGACCCCTTTACATTACACTGCACCCTGCACCCCTTTACATTACACAGCACCCTGCACCCCTTTACATTACACAGCACCCTGCACTCCTTTACATTACACAGCACCTCTGCACCCCTTTACATTACACTGCACCCTGCACCCCTTTACATTACACAGCACCTCTGCACCCCATTACATTACACAGCACCCTGCACCCCTTTACATTACACTGCACCCTGCACCCCTTTACATTACACAGCACCCTGCACCCCTTTACATTACACAGCACCCTGCACCCCTTTACATTACACTGCACCCTGCATCCCTTTACATTACACAGCACCCTGCACCCCTTTACATTACACAGCACCCTGCACCCCTTTACATTACACAGCACCTCTGCACCCCTTTACATTACACAGCACCTCTGCACCCCTTTATATTACACAGCACCCTGCACCCCTTTACATTACACAGCACCCTGCACCCCAATACATTACACAGCACCTGCATCACTGCACCCCTTTACATTACACAGCACCCTGCACCCCTTTACATTACACAGCACCCTGCACCCCAATACATTACACTGCAACACTGCACCCCTTTACATTACACAGCACCCTGCACCCCTTTACATTACACTGCACCCTGCACCCCTTTACATTACACAGCACCCTGCACCCCAATACATTACACTGCATCACTGCACCCCTTTACATTACACAACACCCTGCACCCCTTTACATTACACAGCACCCTGCACCCCTTTACATTACACAGCACACTGCACCCCTTTACATTACACAGCACCCTGCACCCCTTTACATTACACAGCACCCTGCACCCCTTTACATTACACAGCACCCTGCACCCCATTACATTACACAGCACCCTGCACCCCTTTACATTACACAGCACCCTGCACCCCTTTACATTACACAGCACCCTGCACCCCATTACATTACACAGCACCCTGCACCCCATTACATTACACAGCACCTCTGCACCCCATTACACAGCACCCTGCACCCCTTTACATTACACAGCACCCTGCACCCCTTTACATTACACAGCACCCTGCACCCCATTACATTACACAGCACCCTGCACCCCATTACATTACACAGCACCTCTGCACCCCTTTACATTACACAGCACCCTGCACCCCTTTACATTACACAGCACCCTGCACCCCATTACATTACACAGCACCCTGCACACCTTTACATTACACAGCACCCTGCACCCCTTTACATTACACATTACACAGCACCCTGCACCCCTTTACATTACACAGCACCCTGCACCCCTTTACATTACACAGCACCCTGCACCCCTTTACATTACACAGCACCCTGCATCACTGGACATTACACAGCACCCTGCACCCCTTTACATTACACAGCACCCTGCATCACTGGACCCCTTTACATTACACAGCACCCTGCACCCCTTTACATTACACAGCACCCTGCACCCCTTTACATTACACAGCACCCTGCATCACTGGACATTACACAGCACCCTGCACCCCTTTACATTACACAGCACCCTGCATCACTGGACCCCTTTACATTACACAGCACCCTGCACCCCTTTACATTACACAGCACCCTGCACACCTTTACTTTACACAGCACCCTGCACCCCTTTACATTACACAGCACACTGCACCCCTTTACATTACACAGCACCCTGCACCCCTTTACATTACACTGCACCCTGCACCCCTTTACATTACACAGCACCCTGCACCCCTTTACATTACACTGCACCCTGCACCCCTTTACATTACACAGCACCCTGCACCCCTTTAAATTACACAGCACCCTGCACCCATTACATTACACTGCACCCTGCACCCCTTTACATTACACAGCACCCTGCACCCCTTTACATTACACAGCACCCTGCACCCCTTTACATTACACAGCACCCTGCACCACTTTACATTACACAGCACCCTGCACCTCTTTACATTACACAGCACCCTGCACCCCTTTATTTTACACAGCACCCTGCATCACTGGACCCCTTTACATTACACAGCACCCTGCACCCCTTTATATTACACAGCACCCTGCACCCCTTTACATTACACAGCACCCTGCACCCCTTTACATTATACGGCACCCTGCACCCCTTTACATTACACAGCACCCTGCACCCCTTTACATTACACAGCACCCTGCACCCCATTACATTACACAGCACCCTGCATCACTGGACCCCTTTACATTACACAGCACCCTGCACCCCTTTACATTACACAGCACCCTGCACACCTTTACATTACACAGCACACTGCACCCCTTTACATTACACTGCACCTCTGCACCCCTTTACATTACACAGCACCTCTGCACCCCTTTACATTACACAGCACCCTGCATCACTGGACCCCTTTACATTACACAGCACCCTGCACCCCTTTACATTACACAGCAGCACCCTGCACCCCTTTACATTACACAGCACCCTGCACCCCTTTACATTACACAGCAGCACCCTGCACCCCTTTACATTACTCAGCACCCTGCACCCCTTTACATTACACAGCACCCTGCACCCCTTTACATTACACAGCACCCTGCATCACTGGACCCCTTTACATTACACAGCACCCTGCACCCCTTTACATTACACAGCACCCTGCACACCTTTGCATTACACAGCACCCTGCACCCCTTTACATTACACAGCACACTGCACCCCTTTACATTACACAGCACCCTGCACCCCTTTACATTACACAGCACCCTGCATCACTGGACCCGTTTACATTACACAGCACCCTGCACCCCTTTACATTACACTGCACCTCTGCACCCCTTTACATTACACAGCACCTCTGCACCCCTTTACATTACACAGCACCCTTCATCACTGGACCCCTTTACAATACACAGCAGCCTGCACCCCTTTACATTACACAGCACCCTGCACCCCTTTACATTACACAGCACACTGCACCCCTTTACATTACACAGCACCCTGCACCCCTTTACATTACACAGCACACTGCACCCCTTTACATTACACAGCACCCTGCACCCCTTTACATTACACAGCACCCTGCACCCCTTTACATTACACAGCACACTGCACCCCTTTACATTACACAGCACCCTGCACCCCTTTACATTACACTGCACCCTGCACCCCTTTACATTACACAGCACCCTGCACCCCATTACATTACACAGCACCCTGCACCCCATTACATTACACAGCACCTCTGCACCCCATTACACAGCACCCTGCACCCCTTTACATTACACAGCACCCTGCACCCCTTTACATTACACAGCACCCTGCACCCCATTACATTACACAGCACCCTGCACCCCTTTACATTACACAGCACCCTGCACCCCTTTACATTACACAGCACCCTGCACCCCATTACATTACACAGCACCCTGCACCCCTTTACATTACACAGCACCCTGCATCACTGGACCCCTTTACATTACACAGCACCCTGCACCCCTTTACATTACACAGCACCCTGCACCCCTTTACATTACACAGCACCTCTGCACCCCTTTACATTACACAACTCCCTGCACCCCTTTACATTACACAGCACCCTGCACCCCATGATATTACACAGCACCCTGCATCCCATTACATTACACAGCACCCTGCACCCCATTACATTACACAGCACCCTGCACCCCTTTACATTACACAGCACCCTGCACCCCTTTACATTACACAGCACCCTGCACCCCTTTACATTCCACAGCACCCTGCACACCTTTACATTACACAGCACCCTGCACCCCTTTACATTACACAGCACCCTGCACCCCTTTACATTACATAGCACCCTGCACCCCTTTACATTCCACAGCACCCTGCACACCTTTACATTACACAGCACACGGCACCCCTTTACATTACACTGCACCTCTGCACCCCTTTACATTACACAGCACCTCTGCACCCCTTTACATTACACAGCACCCTGCATCACTGGACCCCTTTACATTACACAGCACCCTGCACCCCTTTACATTACACAGCAGCACCCTGCACCCCTTTACATTACACAGCACCCTGCACCCCTTTACATTACACAGCAGCACCCTGCACCCCTTTACATTACACAGCACCCTGCACCCCTTTACATTACACAGCACCCTGCACCCCTTTACATTACACAGCACCCAGCACCCCATTACATTACACAGCACCCTGCACCCCTTTACATTACACAGCACCCTGCACCCCTTTACATTACACAGCACCCTGCACCCCTTTACATTACACAGCACCCTGCATCACTGGACCCCTTTACATTACACAGCACCCTGCACCCCTTTACACTACACAGCACCCTGCACACCTTTACATTACACAGCACCCTGCACCCCTTTACATTACACAGCACCCTGCACCCCTTTACATTACACTGCACCCTGCACCCCTTTACATTACACAGCACCCTGCACCCCTTTACATTACACAGCACCCTGCACCCCATTACATTACACTGCACCCTGCACCCCTTTACATTACACAGCACCCTGCACCCCTTTACATTACACAGCACCCTGCACCCCTTTACATTACACAGCACCCTGCACCACTTTACATTACACAGCACCCTGCACCCCTTTACATTACACAGCACCCTGCACCCCTTTATATTACACAGCACCCTGCATCACTGGACCCCTTTACATTACACAGCACCCTGCACCCCTTTATATTACACAGCACCCTGCACCCCTTTACATTACACAGCACCCTGCACACCTTTACATTACACTGCACCCTGCACCCCTTTACATTACACAGCACCCTGCACCCCTTTACATTACACAGCACCCTGCACCCCATTACATTACACAGCACCCTGCATCACTGGACCCCTTTACATTACACAGCACCCTGCACCCCTTTACATTACACAGCACCCTGCACCCCATTACATTACACTGCACCCTGCACCCCTTTACATTACACAGCACCCTGCACCCCTTTACATTACACAGCAACCTGCACCCCATTACATTACACAGCACCCTGCATCACTGGACCCCTTTACATTATACAGCACCCTGCACCCCTTTACATTACACAGCACCCTGCATCACTGGACCCCTTTACATTACACAGCACCCTGCACCCCTTTATATTACACAGCACCCTGCACCCCTTTACATTACACAGCATCCTGCACCCCTTTACATTACACAGCACCCTGCACCACTTTACATTACACAGCACCCTGCACCCCTTTACATTACACAGCACCCTGCACCCCTTTATATTACACAGCACCCTGCATCACTGGACCCCTTTACATTACACAGCACCCTGCACCCCTTTATATTACACAGCACCCTGCACCCCTTTACATTGCACAGCACCCTGCACCCCTTTACATTACACAGCACCCTGCACCCCATTACATTACACAGCACCCTGCATCACTGGACCCCTTTACATTACACAGCACCCTGCACCCCTTTATATTACACAGCACCCTGGACCCCTTTACATTACACAGCACCCTGCACCCCTTTACATTACACAGCACCCTGCACCACTTTACATTACACAGCACCCTGCACCCCTTTACATTACACAGCACCCTGCACCCCTTTATATTACACAGCACCCTGCATCACTGGACCCCTTTACATTACACAGCACCCTGCACCCCTTTATATTACACAGCACCCTGCACCCCTTTACATTACACAGCACCCTGCACCCCTTTACATTACACAGCACCCTGCACCCCATTACATTACACAGCACCCTGCATCACTGGACCCCTTTACATTACACTGCACCCTGCACCCCTTTACATTACACAGCACCCTGCACCCCTTTACATTACACAGCACCCTGCACTCCTTTACATTACACAGCACCTCTGCACCCCTTTACATTACACTGCACCCTGCACCCCTTTACATTACACAGCACCTCTGCACCCCATTACATTACACAGCACCCTGCACCCCTTTACATTACACTGCACCCTGCACCCCTTTACATTACACAGCACCCTGCACCCCTTTACATTACACAGCACCCTGCACCCCTTTACATTACACTGCACCCTGCATCCCTTTACATTACACAGCACCCTGCACCCCTTTACATTACACAGCACCCTGCACCCCTTTACATTACACAGCACCTCTGCACCCCTTTACATTACACAGCACCTCTGCACCCCTTTATATTACACAGCACCCTGCACCCCTTTACATTACACAGCACCCTGCACCCCAATACATTACACAGCACCTGCATCACTGCACCCCTTTACATTACACAGCACCCTGCACCCCTTTACATTACACAGCACCCTGCACCCCAATACATTACACTGCAACACTGCACCCCTTTACATTACACAGCACCCTGCACCCCTTTACATTACACTGCACCCTGCACCCCTTTACATTACACAGCACCCTGCACCCCAATACATTACACTGCATCACTGCACCCCTTTACATTACACAACACCCTGCACCCCTTTACATTACACAGCACCCTGCACCCCTTTACATTACACAGCACACTGCACCCCTTTACATTACACAGCACCCTGCACCCCTTTACATTACACAGCACCCTGCACCCCTTTACATTACACAGCACCCTGCACCCCATTACATTACACAGCACCCTGCACCCCTTTACATTACACAGCACCCTGCACCCCTTTACATTACACAGCACCCTGCACCCCATTACATTACACAGCACCCTGCACCCCATTACATTACACAGCACCTCTGCACCCCATTACACAGCACCCTGCACCCCTTTACATTACACAGCACCCTGCACCCCTTTACATTACACAGCACCCTGCACCCCATTACATTACACAGCACCCTGCACCCCATTACATTACACAGCACCTCTGCACCCCTTTACATTACACAGCACCCTGCACCCCTTTACATTACACAGCACCCTGCACCCCATTACATTACACAGCACCCTGCACACCTTTACATTACACAGCACCCTGCATCACTGGACCCCTTTACATTACACAGCACCCTGCACCCCTTTACATTACACAGCACCCTGCACCCCTTTACATTACACAGCACCTCTGCACCCCTTTACATTACACAACACCCTGCACCCCTTTACATTACACAGCACCCTGCACCCCATGATATTACACAGCACCCTGCATCCCATTACATTACACAGCACCCTGCACCCCATTACATTACACAGCACCCTGCACCCCTTTACATTACACAGCACCCTGCACCCCTTTACATTACACAGCACCCTGCACCCCATTACATTACACAGCACCCTGCACCCCTTTACATTACACAGCACCCTGCACCCCTTTACATTACACAGCACCCTGCACCCCTTTACATTCCACAGCACCCTGCACACCTTTACATTACACAGCACCCTGCACCCCTTTACATTACACAGCACCCTGCACCCCTTTACATTACACAGCACCCTGCATCACTGGACATTACACAGCACCCTGCACCCCTTTACATTACACAGCAGCACCCTGCACCCCTTTACATTACACAGCACCCTGCACCCCTTTACATTACACAGCACCCTGCACCCCTTTACATTACACAGCACCCAGCACCCCATTACATTACACAGCACCCTGCACCCCTTTACATTACACAGCACCCTGCACCCCTTTACATTACACAGCACCCAGCACCCCTTTACATTACACAGCACCCTGCACCCCTTTACATTACACAGCACCCTGCATCACTGGACCCCTTTACATTACACAGCACCCTGCACCCCTTTACATTACACAGCACCCTGCACACCTTTACATTACACAGCACCCTGCACCCCTTTACATTACACAGCACACTGCACCCCTTTACATTACACAGCACCCTGCACCCCTTTACATTACACTGCACCCCTTTACATTACACAGCACCCTGCACCCCTTTACATTACACTGCACCCTGCACCCCTTTACATTACACAGCACCCTGCACCCCTTTAAATTACACAGCACCCTGCACCCCATTACATTACACTGCACCCTGCACCCCTTTACATTACACAGCACCCTGCACCCCTTTACATTACACAGCACCCTGCACCCCTTTACATTACACAGCACCCTGCACCACTTTACATTACACAGCACCCTGCACCCCTTTACATTACACAGCACCCTGCACCCCTTTATTTTACACAGCACCCTGCATCACTGGACCCCTTTACATTACACAGCACCCTGCACCCCTTTATATTACACAGCACCCTGCACCCCTTTACATTACACAGCACCCTGCACCCCTTTATATTATACTGCACCCTGCACCCCTTTACATTACACAGCACCCTGCACCCCTTTACATTACACAGCACCCTGCACCCCATTACATTACACAGCACCCTGCATCACTGGACCCCTTTACATTACACAGCACCCTGCACCCCTTTACATTACACAGCACCCTGCACCCCTTTACATTACACAGCACCCTGCACCCCATTACATTACACTGCACCCTGCACCCCTTTACATTACACAGCACCCTACACCCCTTTACATTACACAGCACCCTGCACCCCATTACATTACACAGCACCCTGCATCACTGGACCCCTTTACATTATACAGCACCCTGCACCCCTTTACATTACACAGCACCCTGCATCACTGGACCCCTTTACATTACACAGCACCCTGCACCCCTTTATATTACACAGCACCCTGCACCCCTTTACATTACACAGCATCCTGCACCCCTTTATATTACACAGCACCCTGCACCACTTTACATTACACAGCACCCTGCACCCCTTTACATTACACAGCACCCTGCACCCCTTTATATTACACAGCACCCTGCATCACTGGACACCTTTACATTACACAGCACCCTGCACCCCTTTATATTACACAGCACCCTGCACCCCTTTACATTACACAGCACCCTGCACCCCTTTACATTACACAGCACCCTGCACCCCATTACATTACACAGCACCCTGCATCACTGGACCCCTTTACATTACACAGCACCCTGCACCCCTTTATATTACACAGCACCCTGGACCCCTTTACATTACACAGCACCCTGCACCCCTTTACATTACACAGCACCCTGCAACACTTTACATTACACAGCACCCTGCACCCCTTTACATTACACAGCACCCTGCACCCCTTTATATTACACAGCACCCTGCATCACTGGACCCCTTTACATTACACAGCACCCTGCACCCCTTTATATTACACAGCACCCTGCACCCCTTTACATTACACAGCACCCTGCACCCCTTTACATTACACAGCACCCTGCACCCCTTTACATTACACAGCACCCTGCACCCCATTACATTACACTGCACCCTGCACCCCATTACATTACACAGCACCCTGCATCACTGGACCCCTTTACATTACACAGCACCCTGCACCCCTTTACATTACACAGCACCCTGCACCCCTTTACATTACACTGCACCCTGCACCCCTTTACATTACACAGCACCCTGCACCCCTTTACATTACACAGCACCCTGCACCCCATTACATTACACTGCACCCTGCACCTCTTTACATTACACAGCACCCTGCACCCCTTTACATTACACAGCACCCTGCACCACTTTACATTACACAGCACCCTGCACCCCTTTACATTACACAGCACCCTGCACCCCTTTATATTACACAGCACCCTGCATCACTGGACCCCTTTACATTACACTGCACCCTGCACCCCTTTACATTACACAGCACCCTGCACCCCTTTACATTACACAGCACCCTGCATCCCATTACATTACACAGCACCCTGCATCACTGGACCCCTTTACATTACACAGCACCCTGCACCCCTTTACATTACACAGCACCCTGCACCCCTTTACATTACACAGCACCCTGCACCCCATTACATTACACTGCACCCTGCACCCCTTTACATTACACAGCACCCTGCACCCCTTTACATTACACAGCACCCTGCACCCCATTACATTACACAGCACCCTGCATCACTGGACCCCTTTACATTACACAGCACCCTGCACCCCTTTATATTACACAGCACCCTACACCCCTTTACATTACACAGCATCCTGCACCCCTTTACATTACACAGCACCCTGCACCACTTTACATTACACAGCACCCTGCACCCCTTTATATTACACAGCACCCTGCACCCCTTTATATTACACAGCACCCTGCATCACTGGACCCCTTTACATTACACAGCACCCTGCACCCCTTTATATTACACAGCACCCTGGACCCCTTTACATTACACAGCACCCTGCACCCCTTTACATTACACAGCACCCTGCACCACTTTACATTACACAGCACCCTGCACCCCTTTACATTACACAGCACCCTGCACCCCTTTATATTACACAGCACCCTGCATCACTGGACCCCTTTACATTACACAGCACCCTGCACCCCTTTATATTACACAGCACCCTGCACCCCTTTACATTACACAGCACCCTGCACCCCTTTACATTACACAGCACCCTGCACCCCATTACATTACACAGCACCCTGCATCACTGGACCCCTTTACATTACACTGCACCCTGCACCCCTTTACATTACACAGCACCCTGCACCCCTTTACATTACACAGCACCCTGCACCCCTTTACATTACACAGCACCCTGCATCACTGGACCCGTTTACATTACACAGCACCCTGCACCCCTTTACATTACACTGCACCTCTGCACCCCTTTACATTACACAGCACCTCTGCACCCCTTTACATTACACAGCATCCTTCATCACTGGACCCCTTTACAATACACAGCAGCCTGCACCCCTTTACATTACACAGCACCCTGCACCCCTTTACATTACACAGCACCCTGCACCCCTTTACATTACACAGCACCCTGCACCCCTTTACATTACACAGCACACTGCACCCCTTTACATTACACAGCACCCTGCACCCCTTTACATTACACAGCACCCTGCACCCCTTTACATTACACAGCAAACTGCACCCCTTTACATTACACAGCACCCTGCACCCCTTTACATTACACTGCACCCTGCACCCCTTTACATTACACAGCACCCTGCACCCCAATACATTACACTGCATCACTGCACCCCTTTACATTACACAGCACCCTGCACCCCTTTACATTACACAGCACACTGCACCCCTTTACATTACACAGCACACTGCACCCCATTACATTACACAGCACCCTGCACCCCTTTACATTACACAGCACCCTGCACCCCATTACATTACACAGCACCCTGCACCCCTTTACATTACACAGCACCCTGCACCCCTTTACATTACACAGCACCCTGCACCCCATTACATTACACAGCACCCTGCACCCCATTACATTACACAGCACCTCTGCACCCCATTACACAGCACCCTGCACCCCTTTACATTACACAGCACCCTGCACCCCTTTACATTACACAGCACCCTGCACCCCATTACATTACACAGCACCCTGCACCCCATTACATTACACAGCACCTCTGCACCCCTTTACATTACACAGCACCCTGCACCCCTTTACATTACACAGCACCCTGCACCCCATTACATTACACAGCACCCTGCACCCCTTTACATTACACAGCACCCTGCATCACTGGACCCCTTTACATTACACAGCACCCTGCACCCCTTTACATTACACAGCACCCTGCACCCCTTTACATTACACAGCACCTCTGCACCCCTTTACATTACACAACACCCTGCACCCCTTTACATTACACAGCACCCTGCACCCCATGATATTACACAGCACCCTGCATCCCATTACATTACACAGCACCCTGCACCCCATTACATTACACAGCACCCTGCACCCCTTTACATTACACAGCACCCTGCACCCCTTTACATTACACAGCACCCTGCACCCCTTTACATTCCACAGCACCCTGCACACCTTTACATTACACAGCACCCTGCACCCCTTTACATTACACAGCACCCTGCACCCCTTTACATTACATAGCACCCTGCACCCCTTTACATTCCACAGCACCCTGCACACCTTTACATTACACAGCACACGGCACCCCTTTACATTACACTGCACCTCTGCACCCCTTTACATTACACAGCACCTCTGCACCCCTTTACATTACACAGCACCCTGCATCACTGGACCCCTTTACATTACACAGCACCCTGCACCCCTTTACATTACACAGCAGCACCCTGCACCCCTTTACATTACACAGCACCCTGCACCCCTTTACATTACACAGCAGCACCCTGCACCCCTTTACATTACACAGCACCCTGCACCCCTTTACATTACACAGCACCCTGCACCCCTTTACATTACACAGCACCCAGCACCCCATTACATTACACAGCACCCTGCACCCCTTTACATTACACAGCACCCTGCACCCCTTTACATTACACAGCACCCTGCACCCCTTTACATTACACAGCACCCTGCACCCCTTTACATTACACAGCACCCTGCATCACTGGACCCCTTTACATTACACAGCACCCTGCACCCCTTTACACTACACAGCACCCTGCACACCTTTACATTACACAGCACCCTGCACCCCTTTACATTACACAGCACCCTGCACCCCTTTACATTACACAGCACCCTGCACCCCTTTACATTACACTGCACCCTGCACCCCTTTACATTACACAGCACCCTGCACCCCTTTACATTACACTGCACCCTGCACCCCTTTACATTACACAGCACCCTGCACCCCTTTACATTACACAGCACCCTGCACCCCATTACATTACACTGCACCCTGCACCCCTTTACATTACACAGCACCCTGCACCCCTTTACATTACACAGCACCCTGCACCCCTTTACATTACACAGCACCCTGCACCACTTTACATTACACAGCACCCTGCACCCCTTTACATTACACAGCACCCTGCACCCCTTTATATTACACAGCACCCTGCATCACTGGACCCCTTTACATTACACAGCACCCTGCACCCCTTTATATTACACAGCACCCTGCACCCCTTTACATTACACAGCACCCTGCACACCTTTACATTACACTGCACCCTGCACCCCTTTACATTACACAGCACCCTGCACCCCTTTACATTACACAGCAACCTGCACCCCATTACATTACACAGCACCCTGCATCACTGGACCCCTTTACATTATACAGCACCCTGCACCCCTTTACATTACACAGCACCCTGCATCACTGGACCCCTTTACATTACACAGCACCCTGCACCCCTTTATATTACACAGCACCCTGCACCCCTTTACATTACACAGCATCCTGCACCCCTTTACATTACACAGCACCCTGCACCACTTTACATTACACAGCACCCTGCACCCCTTTATATTACACAGCACCCTGCATCACTGGACCCCTTTACATTACACAGCACCCTGCACCCCTTTATATTACACAGCACCCTGCACCCCTTTACATTACACAGCACCCTGCACCCCTTTACATTACACAGCACCCTGCACCCCATTACATTACACAGCACCCTGCATCACTGGACCCCTTTACATTACACAGCACCCTGCACCCCTTTATATTACACAGCACCCTGGACCCCTTTACATTACACAGCACCCTGCACCCCTTTACATTACACAGCACCCTGCACCACTTTACATTACACAGCACCCTGCACCCCTTTACATTACACAGCACCCTGCACCCCTTTATATTACACAGCACCCTGCATCACTGGACCCCTTTACATTACACAGCACCCTGCACCCCTTTATATTACACAGCACCCTGCACCCCTTTACATTACACAGCACCCTGCACCCCTTTACATTACACAGCACCCTGCACCCCATTACATTACACAGCACCCTGCATCACTGGACCCCTTTACATTACACTGCACCCTGCACCCCTTTACATTACACAGCACCCTGCACCCCTTTACATTACACAGCACCCTGCACTCCTTTACATTACACAGCACCTCTGCACCCCTTTACATTACACTGCACCCTGCACCCCTTTACATTACACAGCACCTCTGCACCCCATTACATTACACAGCACCCTGCACCCCTTTACATTACACTGCACCCTGCACCCCTTTACATTACACAGCACCCTGCACCCCTTTACATTACACAGCACCCTGCACTCCTTTACATTACACAGCACCTCTGCACCCCTTTACATTACACTGCACCCTGCACCCCTTTACATTACACAGCACCTCTGCACCCCATTACATTACACAGCACCCTGCACCCCTTTACATTACACTGCACCCTGCACCCCTTTACATTACACAGCACCCTGCACCCCTTTACATTACACAGCACCCTGCACCCCTTTACATTACACAGCACCTCTGCACCCCTTTACATTACACAGCACCTCTGCACCCCTTTATATTACACAGCACCCTGCACCCCTTTACATTACACAGCACCCTGCACCCCAATACATTACACAGCACCTGCATCACTGCACCCCTTTACATTACACAGCACCCTGCACCCCTTTACATTACACAGCACCCTGCACCCCAATACATTACACTGCAACACTGCACCCCTTTACATTACACAGCACCCTGCACCCCTTTACATTACACTGCACCCTGCACCCCTTTACATTACACAGCACCCTGCACCCCAATACATTACACTGCATCACTGCACCCCTTTACATTACACAACACCCTGCACCCCTTTACATTACACAGCACCCTGCACCCCTTTACATTACACAGCACACTGCACCCCTTTACATTACACAGCACACTGCACCCCATTACATTACACAGCACCCTGCACCCCTTTACATTACACAGCACCCTGCACCCCATTACATTACACAGCACCCTGCACCCCTTTACATTACACAGCACCCTGCACCCCTTTACATTACACAGCACCCTGCACCCCATTATATTACACAGCACCCTGCACCCCATTACATTACACAGCACCTCTGCACCCCATTACACAGCACCCTGCACCCCTTTACATTACACAGCACCCTGCACCCCTTTACATTACACAGCACCCTGCACCCCATTACATTACACAGCACCCTGCACCCCATTACATTACACAGCACCTCTGCACCCCTTTACATTACACAGCACCCTGCACCCCTTTACATTACACAGCACCCTGCACCCCATTACATTACACAGCACCCTGCACACCTTTACATTACACAGCACCCTGCATCACTGGACCCCTTTACATTACACAGCACCCTGCACCCCTTTACATTACACAGCACCCTGCACCCCTTTACATTACACAGCACCTCTGCACCCCTTTACATTACACAACACCCTGCACCCCTTTACATTACACAGCACCCTGCACCCCATGATATTACACAGCACCCTGCATCCCATTACATTACACAGCACCCTGCACCCCATTACATTACACAGCACCCTGCACCCCTTTACATTACACAGCACCCTGCACCCCTTTACATTACACAGCACCCTGCACCCCTTTACATTCCACAGCACCCTGCACACCTTTACATTACACAGCACCCTGCACCCCTTTACATTACACAGCACCCTGCACCCCTTTACATTACACAGCACCCTGCATCACTGGACATTACACAGCACCCTGCACCCCTTTACATTACACAGCAGCACCCTGCACCCCTTTACATTACACAGCACCCTGCACCCCTTTACATTACACAGCACCCTGCACCCCTTTACATTACACAGCACCCAGCACCCCATTACATTACACAGCACCCTGCACCCCTTTACATTACACAGCACCCTGCACCCCTTTACATTACACAGCACCCAGCACCCCTTTACATTACACAGCACCCTGCACCCCTTTACATTACACAGCACCCTGCATCACTGGACCCCTTTACATTACACAGCACCCTGCACCCCTTTACATTACACAGCACCCTGCACACCTTTACATTACACAGCACCCTGCACCCCTTTACATTACACAGCACACTGCACCCCTTTACATTACACAGCACCCTGCACCCCTTTACATTACACTGCACCCTGCACCCCTTTACATTACACAGCACCCTGCACCCCTTTACATTACACTGCACCCTGCACCCCTTTACATTACACAGCACCCTGCACCCCTTTAAATTACACAGCACCCTGCACCCCATTACATTACACTGCACCCTGCACCCCTTTACATTACACAGCACCCTGCACCCCTTTACATTACACAGCACCCTGCACCCCTTTACATTACACAGCACCCTGCACCACTTTACATTACACAGCACCCTGCACCCCTTTACATTACACAGCACCCTGCACCCCTTTATTTTACACAGCACCCTGCATCACTGGACCCCTTTACATTACACAGCACCCTGCACCCCTTTATATTACACAGCACCCTGCACCCCTTTACATTACACAGCACCCTGCACCCCTTTACATTATACTGCACCCTGCACCCCTTTACATTACACAGCACCCTGCACCCCTTTACATTACACAGCACCCTGCACCCCATTACATTACACAGCACCCTGCATCACTGGACCCCTTTACATTACACAGCACCCTGCACCCCTTTACATTACACAGCACCCTGCACCCCTTTACATTACACAGCACCCTGCACCCCATTACATTACACTGCACCCTGCACCCCTTTACATTACACAGCACCCTACACCCCTTTACATTACACAGCACCCTGCACCCCATTACATTACACAGCACCCTGCATCACTGGACCCCTTTACATTATACAGCACCCTGCACCCCTTTACATTACACAGCACCCTGCATCACTGTACCCCTTTACATTACACAGCACCCTGCACCCCTTTATATTACACAGCACCCTGCACCCCTTTACATTACACAGCATCCTGCACCCCTTTACATTACACAGCACCCTGCACCACTTTACATTACACAGCACCCTGCACCCCTTTACATTACACAGCACCCTGCACCCCTTTATATTACACAGCACCCTGCATCACTGGACACCTTTACATTACACAGCACCCTGCACCCCTTTATATTACACAGCACCCTGCACCCCTTTACATTACACAGCACCCTGCACCCCTTTACATTACACAGCACCCTGCACCCCATTACATTACACAGCACCCTGCATCACTGGACCCCTTTACATTACACAGCACCCTGCACCCCTTTATATTACACAGCACCCTGGACCCCTTTATATTACACAGCACCCTGCACCCCTTTACATTACACAGCACCCTGCAACACTTTACATTACACAGCACCCTGCACCCCTTTACATTACACAGCACCCTGCACCCCTTTATATTACACAGCACCCTGCATCACTGGACCCCTTTACATTACACAGCACCCTGCACCCCTTTATATTACACAGCACCCTGCACCCCTTTACATTACACAGCACCCTGCACCCCTTTACATTACACAGCACCCTGCACCCCTTTACATTACACAGCACCCTGCACCCCTTTACATTACACAGCACCCTGCACCCCATTACATTACACTGCACCCTGCACCCCATTACATTACACAGCACCCTGCATCACTGGACCCCTTTACATTACACAGCACCCTGCACCCCTTTACATTACACAGCACCCTGCACCCCTTTACATTACACTGCACCCTGCACCCCTTTACATTACACAGCACCCTGCACCCCTTTACATTACACAGCACCCTGCACCCCATTACATTACACTGCACCCTGCACCTCTTTACATTACACAGCACCCTGCACCCCTTTACATTACACAGCACCCTGCACCCCTTTACATTACACAGCACCCTGCACCACTTTACATTACACAGCACCCTGCACCCCTTTACATTACACAGCACCCTGCACCCCTTTATATTACACAGCACCCTGCATCACTGGACCCCTTTACATTACACAGCACCCTGCACCCCTTTATATTACACAGCACCCTGCACCCCTTTACATTACACAGCACCCTGCACCCCTTTACATTACACTACACCCTGCACCCCTTTACATTACACAGCACCCTGCACCCCTTTACATTACACAGCACCCTGCACCCCATTACATTACACAGCACCCTGCACCCCTTTACATTACACAGCACCCTGCACCCCTTTACATTACACAGCACCCTGCACCCCTTTACATTACACAGCACCCTGCACCCCATTACATTACACTGCACCCTGCACCCCTTTACATTACACAGCACCCTGCACCCCTTTACATTACACAGCACCCTGCACCCCATTACATTACACAGCACCCTGCATCACTGGACCCCTTTACATTATACAGCACCCTGCACCCCTTTACATTACACAGCACCCTGCATCACTGGACCCCTTTACATTACACAGCACCCTGCACCCCTTTATATTACACAGCACCCTGCACCCCTTTACATTACACAGCATCCTGCACCCCTTTACATTACACAGCACCCTGCACCACTTTACATTACACAGCACCCTGCACCCCTTTATATTACACAGCACCCTGCACCCCTTTATATTACACAGCACCCTGCATCACTGGACCCCTTTACATTACACAGTACCCTGCACCCCTTTATATTACACAGCACCCTGCACCCCTTTACATTACACAGCACCCTGCACCCCTTTACATTACACAGCACCCTGCACCCCATTACATTACACAGCACCCTGCATCACTGGACCCCTTTACATTACACAGCACCCTGCACCCCTTTATATTACACAGCACCCTGGACCCCTTTACATTACACAGCACCCTGCACCCCTTTACATTACACAGCACCCTGCACCACTTTACATTACACAGCACCCTGCACCCCTTTACATTACACAGCACCCTGCACCCCTTTATATTACACAGCACCCTGCATCACTGGACCCCTTTACATTACACAGCACCCTGCACCCCTTTATATTACACAGCACCCTGCACCCCTTTACATTACACAGCACCCTGCACCCCTTTACATTACACAGCACCCTGCACCCCATTACATTACACAGCACCCTGCATCACTGGACCCCTTTACATTACACTGCACCCTGCACCCCTTTACATTACACAGCACCCTGCACCCCTTTACATTACACAGCACCCTGCACTCCTTTACATTACACAGCACCTCTGCACCCCTTTACATTACACTGCACCCTGCACCCCTTTACATTACACAGCACCTCTGCACCCCATTACATTACACAGCACCCTGCACCCCTTTACATTACACTGCACCCTGCACCCCTTTACATTACACAACACCCTGCACCCCTTTACATTACACAGCACCCTGCACCCCTTTACATTACACTGCACCCTGCACCCCTTTACATTACACAGCACCCTGTACCCCATTACATTACACAGCACCCTGCATCACTGGACCCCTTTACATTACACAGCACCCTGCACCCCTTTACATTACACAGCACCCTGCATCACTGGACCCCTTTACATTACACAGCACCCTGCACCCCTTTATATTACACAGCACCCTGCACCCCTTTACATTACACAGCACCCTGCACCCCTTTACATTACACAGCACCCTGCACCACTTTACATTACACAGCACCCTGCACCCCTTTACATTACACAGCACCCTGCACCCCTTTATATTACACAGCACCCTGCATCACTGGACCCCTTTACATTACACAGCACCCTGCACCCCTTTATATTACACAGCACCCTGCACCCCTTTACATTACACAGCACCCTGCACCCCTTTACATTACACAGCACCCTGCACCCCATTACATTACACAGCACCCTGCATCACTGGACCCCTTTACATTACACAGCACCCTGCACCCCTTTATATTACACAGCACCCTGGACCCCTTTACATTACACAGCACCCTGCACCCATTTACATTACACAGCACCCTGCAACACTTTACATTACACAGCACCCTGCACCCCTTTACATTACACAGCACCCTGCACCCCTTTATATTACACAGCACCCTGCATCACTGGACCCCTTTACATTACACAGCACCCTGCACCCCTTTATATTACACAGCACCCTGCACCCCTTTACATTACACAGCACCCTGCACCCCTTTACATTACACAGCACCCTGCACCCCTTTACATTACACAGCACCCTGCACCCCTTTACATTACACAGCACCCTGCACCCCATTACATTACACTGCACCCTGCACCCCATTACATTACACAGCACCCTGCATCACTGGACCCCTTTACATTACACAGCACCCTGCACCCCTTTACATTACACAGCACCCTGCACCCCTTTACATTACACTGCACCCTGCACCCCTTTACATTACACAGCACCCTGCACCCCTTTACATTACACAGCACCCTGCACCCCATTACATTACACTGCACCCTGCACCTCTTTACATTACACAGCACCCTGCACCCCTTTACATTACACAGCACCCTGCACCCCTTTACATTACACAGCACCCTGCACCACTTTACATTACACAGCACCCTGCACCCCTTTACATTACACAGCACCCTGCACCCCTTTATATTACACAGCACCCTGCATCACTGGACCCCTTTACATTACACAGCACCCTGCACCCCTTTATATTACACAGCACCCTGCACCCCTTTACATTACACTGCACCCTGCACCCCTTTACATTACACAGCACCCTGCACCCCTTTACATTACACAGCACCCTGCACCCCATTACATTACACAGCACCCTGCATCACTGGACCCCTTTACATTACACAGCACCCTGCACCCCTTTACATTACACAGCACCCTGCACCCCTTTACATTACACAGCACCCTGCACCCCATTACATTACACTGCACCCTGCACCCCTTTACATTACACAGCACCCTGCACCCCATTACATTACACAGCACCCTGCATCACTGGACCCCTTTACATTATACAGCACCCTGCACCCCTTTACATTACACAGCACCCTGCATCACTGGACCCCTTTACATTACACAGCACCCTGCACCCCTTTATATTACACAGCACCCTGCACCCCTTTACATTACACAGCATCCTGCACCCCTTTACATTACACAGCACCCTGCACCACTTTACATTACACAGCACCCTGCACCCCTTTATATTACACAGCACCCTGCACCCCTTTATATTACACAGCACCCTGCATCACTGGACCCCTTTACATTACACAGCACCCTGCACCCCTTTATATTACACAGCACCCTGCACCCCTTTACATTACACAGCACCCTGCACCCCTTTACATTACACAGCACCCTGCACCCCATTACATTACACAGCACCCTGCATCACTGGACCCCTTTACATTACACAGCACCCTGCACCCCTTTATATTACACAGCACCCTGGACCCCTTTACATTACACAGCACCCTGCACCCCTTTACATTACACAGCACCCTGCACCACTTTACATTACACAGCACCCTGCACCCCTTTACATTACACAGCACCCTGCACCCCTTTATATTACACAGCACCCTGCATCACTGGACCCCTTTACATTACACAGCACCCTGCACCCCTTTATATTACACAGCACCCTGCACCCCTTTACATTACACAGCACCCTGCACCCCTTTACATTACACAGCACCCTGCACCCCATTACATTACACAGCACCCTGCATCACTGGACCCCTTTACATTACACTGCACCCTGCACCCCTTTACATTACACAGCACCCTGCATCCCTTTACATTACACAGCACCCTGGACCCCTTTACATTACACAGCACCCTGCACCCCTTTACATTACACAGCACCCTGCACTCCTTTACATTACACAGCACCTCTGCACCCCTTTACATTACACTGCACCCTGCACCCCTTTACATTACACAGCACCTCTGCACCCCATTACATTACACAGCACCCTGCACCCCTTTACATTACACTGCACCCTGCACCCCTTTACATTACACAACACCCTGCACCCCTTTACATTACACAGCACCCTGCACCCCTTTACATTACACTGCACCCTGCACCCCTTTACATTACACAGCACCCTGTACCCCATTACATTACACAGCACCCTGCATCACTGGACCCCTTTACATTACACAGCACCCTGCACCCCTTTACATTACACAGCACCCTGCATCACTGGACCCCTTTACATTACACAGCACCCTGCACCCCTTTATATTACACAGCACCCTGCACCCCTTTACATTACACAGCACCCTGCACCCCTTTACATTACACAGCACCCTGCACCACTTTACATTACACAGCACCCTGCACCCCTTTACATTACACAGCACCCTGCACCCCTTTATATTACACAGCACCCTGCATCACTGGACCCCTTTACATTACACAGCACCCTGCACCCCTTTACATTACACAGCACCCTGCACCCCATTACATTACACAGCACCCTGCATCACTGGACCCCTTTACATTACACTGCACCCTGCACCCCTTTACATTACACAGCACCCTGCACCCCTTTACATTACACAGCACCCTGCACTCCTTTACATTACACAGCACCTCTGCACCCCTTTACATTACACTGCACCCCTTTACATTACACAGCACCTCTGCACCCCATTACATTACACAGCACCCTGCACCCCTTTACATTACACTGCACCCTGCACCCCTTTACATTACACAGCACCCTGCACCCCTTTACATTACACAGCACCCTGCACCCCTTTACATTACACTGCACCCTGCACCCCTTTACATTACACAGCACCCTGCACCCCTTTACATTACACAGCACCTCTGCACCCCTTTACATTACACAGCACCTCTGCACCCCTTTATATTACACAGCACCCTGCACCCCTTTATATTACACAGCACCCTGCACCCCAATACATTACACAGCACCTGCATCACTGCACCCCTTTACATTACACAGCACCCTGCACCCCTTTACATTACACAGCACCCTGCACCCCAATACATTACACTGCAACACTGCACCCCTTTACATTACACAGCACCCTGCACCCCTTTACATTACACTGCACCCTGCACCCCTTTACATTACACAGCACCCTGCACCCCAATACATTACACTGCATCACTGCACCCCTTTACATTACACAACACCCTGCACCCCTTTACATTACACAGCACCCTGCACCCCTTTACATTACACAGCACACTGCACCCCTTTACATTACACAGCACACTGCACCCCATTACATTACACAGCACCCTGCACCCCTTTATATTACACAGCACCCTGCACCCCATTACATTACACAGCACCCTGCACCCCTTTACATTACACAGCACCCTGCACCCCATTACATTACACAGCACCCTGCACCCCATTACATTACACAGCACCTCTGCACCCCATTACACAGCACCCTGCACCCCTTTACATTACACAGCACCCTGCACCCATTTACATTACACAGCACCCTGCACCCCATTACATTACACAGCACCCTGCACCCCATTACATTACACAGCACCTCTGCACCCCTTTACATTACACAGCACCCTGCACCCCTTTACATTACACAGCACCCTGCACCCCATTACATTACACAGCACCCTGCACCCCTTTACATTACACAGCACCCTGCATCACTGGGCCCCTTTACATTACACAGCACCCTGCACCCCTTTACATTACACAGCACCCTGCACCCCTTTACATTACACAGCACCTCTGCACCCCTTTACATTACACAACACCCTGCACCCCTTTACATTACACAGCACCCTGCACCCCATGATATTACACAGCACCCTGCATCCCATTACATTACACAGCACCCTGCACCCCATTACATTACACAGCACCCTGCACCCCTTTACATTACACAGCACCCTGCACCCCTTTACATTACACAGCACCCTGCACCCCTTTACATTCCACAGCACCCTGCACCCCATTACATTACACAGCACCCTGCACCCCTTTACATTACACAGCACCCTGCACCCCTTTACATTCCACAGCACCCTGCACACCTTTACATTACACAGCACCCTGCACACCTTTACATTACACAGCACCCTGCACCCCTTTACATTACACAGCACCCTGCACCCCTTTACATTAAACAGCACCCTGCACACCTTTACATTACACAGCACACTGCACCCCTTTACATTACACTGCACCTCTGCACCCCTTTACATTACACAGCACCTCTGCACCCCTTTACATTACACAGCACCCTGCATCACTGGACCCCTTTACATTACACAGCACCCTGCACCCCTTTACATTACACAGCAGCACCCTGCACCCCTTTACATTACACAGCACCCTGCACCCCTTTACATTACACAGCAGCACCCTGCACCCCTTTACATTACACAGCACCCTGCACCCCTTTACATTACACAGCACCCTGCACCCCTTTACATTACACAGCACCCAGCACCCCATTACATTACACAGCACCCTGCACCCCTTTACATTACACAGCACCCTGCACCCCTTTACATTACACAGCACCCTGCACCCCTTTACATTACACAGCACCCTGCACCCCTTTACATTACACAGCACCCTGCATCACTGGACCCCTTTACATTACACAGCACCCTGCACCCCTTTACATTACACAGCACCCTGCACCCCTTTATATTACACAGCACCCTGCACCCCTTTACATTACACAGCACACTGCACCCCTTTACATTACACAGCACCCTGCACCCCTTTACATTACACAGCACACTGCACCCCTTTACATTACACAGCACCCTGCACCCCTTTACATTACACAGCACCCTGCATCACTGGACCCGTTTACATTACACAGCACCCTGCACCCCTTTACATTACACTGCACCTCTGCACCCCTTTACATTACACAGCACACTGCACCCCTTTACATTACACTGCACCTCTGCACCCCTTTACATTACACAGCACCTCTGCACCCCTTTACATTACACAGCACCCTTCATCACTGGACCCCTTTACAATACACAGCAGCCTGCACCCCTTTACATTACACAGCACCCTGCACCCCTTTACATTACACAGCACACTGCACCCCTTTACATTACACAGCACCCTGCACCCCTTTACATTACACAGCACACTGCACCCCTTTACATTACACAGCACCCTGCACCCCTTTACATTACACAGCACCCTGCACCCCTTTACATTACACAGCACACTGCACCCCTTTACATTACACAGCACCCTGCACCCCTTTACATTACACTGCACCCTGCACCCCTTTACATTACACAGCACCCTGCACCCCAACACATTACACTGCATCACTGCACCCCATTACATTACACAGCACCCTGCACCCCATTACATTACACAGCACCTCTGCACCCCATTACACAGCACCCTGCACCCCTTTACATTACACAGCACCCTGCACCCCTTTACATTACACAGCACCCTGCACCCCATTACATTACACAGCACCCTGCACCCCATTACATTACACAGCACCTCTGCACCCCTTTACATTACACAGCACCCTGCACCCCTTTACATTACACAGCACCCTGCACCCCATTACATTACACAGCACCCTGCACCCCTTTACATTACACAGCACCCTGCATCACTGGACCCCTTTACATTACACAGCACCCTGCACCCCTTTACATTACACAGCACCCTGCACCCCTTTACATTACACAGCACCTCTGCACCCCTTTACATTACACAACACCCTGCACCCCTTTACATTACACAGCACCCTGCACCCCATGATATTACACAGCACCCTGCATCCCATTACATTACACAGCACCCTGCACCCCATTACATTACACAGCACCCTGCACCCCTTTACATTACACTGCACCCTGCACCCCTTTACATTACACTGCACCCTGCACCCCTTTACATTCCACAGCACCCTGCACACCTTTACATTACACAGCACCCTGCACCCCTTTACATTACACAGCACCCTGCACCCCTTTACATTCCACAGCACCCTGCACACCTTTACATTACACAGCACACGGCACCCCTTTACATTACACTGCACCTCTGCACCCCTTTACATTACACAGCACCTCTGCACCCCTTTACATTACACAGCACCCTGCATCACTGGACCCCTTTACATTACACAGCACCCTGCACCCCTTTACATTACACAGCAGCACCCTGCACCCCTTTACATTACACAGCACCCTGCATCACTGGACCCCTTTACATTACACAGCACCCTGCACCCCTTTACATTACACAGCAGCACCCTGCACCCCTTTACATTACACAGCACCCTGCACCCCTTTACATTACACAGCAGCACCCTGCACCCCTTTACATTACACAGCACCCTGCACCCCTTTACTTTACACAGCACCCTGCACCCCTTTACATTACACAGCACCCAGCACCCCATTACATTACACAGCACCCTGCACCCCTTTACATTACACAGCACCCTGCACCCCTTTACATTACACAGCACCCTGCACCCCTTTACATTACACAGCACCCTGCATCACTGGACCCCTTTACATTACACAGCACCCTGCACCCCTTTACACTACACAGCACCCTGCACACCTTTACATTACACAGCACCCTGCACCCCTTTACATTACACAGCACCCTGCACCCCTTCACATTACACAGCACCCTGCACCCCTTTACATTACACTGCACCCTGCACCCCTTTACATTACACAGCACCCTGCACCCCTTTACATTACACTGCACCCTGCACCCCTTTACATTACACAGCACCCTGCACCCCATTACATTACACTGCACCCTGCACCCCTTTACATTACACAGCACCCTGCACCCCTTTACATTACACAGCACCCTGCACCCCTTTACATTACACAGCACCCTGCACCACTTTACATTACACAGCACCCTGCACCCCTTTACATTACACAGCACCCTGCACCCCTTTATATTACACAGCACCCTGCATCACTGGACCCCTTTACATTACACAGCACCCTGCACCCCTTTATATTACACAGCACCCTGCACCCCTTTACATTACACTGCACCCTGCACCCCTTTACATTACACAGCACCCTGCACCCCTTTACATTACACAGCAACCTGCACCCCATTACATTACACAGCACCCTGCATCACTGGACCCCTTTACATTATACAGCACCCTGCACCCCTTTACATTACACAGCACCCTGCATCACTGGACCCCTTTACATTACACAGCACCCTGCACCCCTTTATATTACACAGCACCCTGCACCCCTTTACATTACACAGCATCCTGCACCCCTTTACATTACACAGCACCCTGCACCACTTTACATTACACAGCACCCTGCACCCCTTTACATTACACAGCACCCTGCACCCCTTTATATTACACAGCACCCTGCATCACTGGACCCCTTTACATTACACAGCACCCTGCACCCCTTTATATTACACAGCACCCTGCACCCCTTTACATTACCCAGCACCCTGCACCCCTTTACATTACACAGCACCCTGCATCACTGGACCCCTTTACATTACACAGCGCCCTGCACCCCTTTATATTACACAGCACCCTGGACCCCTTTACATTACACAGCACCCTGCACCCCTTTACATTACACAGCACCCTGCACCCCTTTACATTACACAGCACCCTGCACCCCTTTATATTACACAGCACCCTGCATCACTGGACCCCTTTACATTACACAGCACCCTGCACCCCTTTATATTACACAGCACCCTGCACCCCATTACATTACACAGCACCCTGCATCACTGGACCCCTTTACATTACACTGCACCCTGCACCCCTTTACATTACACAGCACCCTGCACCCCTTTACATTACACAGCACCCTGCATCACTGGACCCCTTTACATTACACTGCACCCTGCACACCTTTACATTACACAGCACCCTGCACCCCTTTACATTACACAGCACCCTGCACTCCTTTACATTACACAGCACCTCTGCACCCCTTTACATTACACTGCACCCTGCACCCCTTTACATTACACAGCACCTCTGCACCCCATTACATTACACAGCACCCTGCACCCCTTTACATTACACTGCACCCTGCACCCCTTTACATTACACAACACCCTGCACCCCTTTACATTACACAGCACCCTGCACCCCTTTACATTACACTGCACCCGGCACCCCTTTACATTACACAGCACCCTGTACCCCATTACATTACACAGCACCCTGCATCACTGGACCCCTTTACATTACACAGCACCCTGCACCCCTTTACATTACACAGCACCCTGCATCACTGGACCCCTTTACATTACACAGCACCCTGCACCCCTTTATATTACACAGCACCCTGCACCCCTTTACATTACACAGCACCCTGCACCACTTTACATTACACAGCACCCTGCACCCCTTTACATTACACAGCACCCTGCACCCCTTTATATTACACAGCACCCTGCATCACTGGACCCCTTTACATTACACAGCACCCTGCACCCCTTTATATTACACAGCACCCTGCACCCCTTTACATTACACAGCACCCTGCACCCCTTTACATTACACAGCACCCTGCACCCCATTACATTACACAGCACCCTGCATCACTGGACCCCTTTACATTACACTGCACCCTGCACCCCTTTACATTACACAGCACCCTGCACCCCTTTACATTACACAGCACCCTGCACTCCTTTACATTACACAGCACCTCTGCACCCCTTTACATTACACTGCACCCTGCACCCCTTTACATTACACAGCACCTCTGCACCCCATTACATTACACAGCACCCTGCACCCCTTTACATTACACTGCACCCTGCACCCCTTTACATTACACAGCACCCTGCACCCCTTTACATTACACAGCACCCTGCACCCCTTTACATTACACTGCACCCTGCACCCCTTTACATTACACAGCACCCTGCACCCCTTTACATTACACAGCACCCTGCACCCCTTTACATTACACAGCACCTCTGCACCCCTTTACATTACACAGCACCTCTGCACCCCTTTATATTACACAGCACCCTGCACCCCTTTACATTACACAGCACCCTGCACCCCAATACATTACACAGCACCTGCATCACTGCACCCCTTTACATTACACAGCACCCTGCACCCCTTTACATTACACAGCACCCTGCACCCCAATACATTACACTGCAACACTGCACCCCTTTACATTACACAGCACCCTGCACCCCTTTACATTACACTGCACCCTGCACCCCTTTACATTACACAGCACCCTGCACCCCAATACATTACACTGCATCACTGCACCCCTTTACATTACACAACACCCTGCACCCCTTTACATTACACAGCACCCTGCACCCCTTTACATTACACAGCACACTGCACCCCTTTACATTACACAGCACACTGCACCCCATTACATTACACATCACCCTGCACCCCTTTACATTACACAGCACCCTGCACCCCATTACATTACACAGCACCCTGCACCCCTTTACATTACACAGCACCCTGCACCCCTTTACATTACACAGCACCCTGCACCCCATTACATTACACAGCACCCTGCACCCCATTACATTACACAGCACCTCTGCACCCCATTACACAGCACCCTGCACCCCTTTACATTACACAGCACCCTGCACCCCTTTACATTACACAGCACCCTGCACCCCATTACATTACACAGCACCCTGCACCCCATTACATTACACAGCACCTCTGCACCCCTTTACATTACACAGCACCCTGCACCCCTTTATATTACACAGCACCCTGCACCCCATTACATTACACAGCACCCTGCACACCTTTACATTACACAGCACCCTGCATCACTGGACCCCTTTACATTACACAGCACCCTGCACCCCTTTACATTACACAGCACCCTGCACCCCTTTACATTACACAGCACCTCTGCACCCCTTTACATTACACAACACCCTGCACCCCATGATATTACACAGCACCCTGCATCCCATTACATTACACAGCACCCTGCACCCCATTACATTACACAGCACCCTGCACCCCTTTACATTACACAGCACCCTGCACCCCTTTACATTACACAGCACCCTGCACCCCTTTACATTCCACAGCACCCTGCACACCTTTACATTACACAGCACCCTGCACCCCTTTACATTACACAGCACCCTGCACCCCTTTACATTACACAGCACCCTGCATCACTGGACCCCTTTACATTACACAGCACCCTGCACCCCTTTACATTACACAGCAGCACCCTGCACCCCTTTACATTACACAGCACCCTGCACCCCTTTACATTACACAGCACCCTGCACCCCTTTACATTACACAGCACCCAGCACCCCATTACATTACACAGCACCCTGAACCCCTTTACATTACACAGCACCCTGCACCCCTTTACATTATACTGCACCCTGCACCCCTTTACATTACACAGCACCCTGCACCCCTTTACATTACACAGCACCCTGCACCCCATTACATTACACAGCACCCTGCATCACTGGACCCCTTTACATTACACAGCACCCTGCACCCCTTTACATTACACAGCACCCTGCACCCCTTTACATTACACAGCACCCTGCACCCCATTACATTACACTGCACCCTGCACCCCTTTACATTACACAGCACCCTGCACCCCTTTACATTACACAGCACCCTGCACCCCATTACATTACACAGCACCCTGCATCACTGGACCCCTTTACATTATAAAGCACCCTGCACCCCTTTACATTACACAGCACCCTGCATCACTGGACCCCTTTACATTACACAGCACCCTGCACCCCTTTATATTACACAGCACCCTGCACCCCTTTACATTACACAGCATCCTGCACCCCTTTACATTACACAGCACCCTGCACCACTTTACATTACACAGCACCCTGCACCCCTTTACATTACACAGCACCCTGCACCCCTTTATATTACACAGCACCCTGCATCACTGGACCCCTTTACATTACACAGCACCCTGCACCCCTTTATATTACACAGCACCCTGCACCCCTTTATATTACACAGCACCCTGCACCCCTTTACATTACACAGCACCCTGCACCCCATTACATTACACAGCACCCTGCATCACTGGACCCCTTTACATTACACAGCACCCTGCACCCCTTTATATTACACAGCACCCTGGACCCCTTTACATTACACAGCACCCTGCACCCCTTTACATTACACAGCACCCTGCACCACTTTACATTACACAGCACCCTGCCCCCTTTACATTACACAGCACCCTGCACCCCTTTACATTACACAGCACCCTGCACCCCATTACATTACACAGCACCCTGCATCACTGGACCCCTTTACATTACACTGCACCCTGCACCCCTTTACATTACACAGCACCCTGCACCCCTTTACATTACACAGCACCCTGCACTCCTTTACATTACACAGCACCTCTGCACCCCTTTACATTACACTGCACCCTGCACCCCTTTACATTACACAGCACCTCTGCACCCCATTACATTACACAGCACCCTGCACCCCTTTACATTACACTGCACCCTGCACCCCTTTACATTACACAACACCCTGCACCCCTTTACATTACACTGCACCCTGCACCCCTTTACATTACACAGCACCCTGTACCCCATTACATTACACAGCACCCTGCATCACTGGACCCCTTTACATTACACAGCACCCTGCACCCCTTTACATTACACAGCACCCTGCATCACTGGACCCCTTTACATTACACAGCACCCTGCACCCCTTTATATTACACAGCACCCTGCACCCCTTTACATTACACAGCACCCTGCACCCCTTTACATTACACAGCACCCTGCACCACTTTACATTACACAGCACCCTGCACCCCTTTACATTACACAGCACCCTGCACCCCTTTATATTACACAGCACCCTGCATCACTGGACCCCTTTACATTACACAGCACCCTGCACCCCTTTATATTACACAGCACCCTGCACCCCTTTACATTACACAGCACCCTGCACCCCATTACATAGCACCCTGCATCACTGGACCCCTTTACATTACACTGCACCCCTTTACATTACACAGCACCCTGCACCCCTTTACATTACACAGCACCCTGCACTCCTTTACATTACACAGCACCTCTGCACCCCTTTACATTACACTGCACCCTGCACCCCTTTACATTACACAGCACCTCTGCACCCCATTACATTACACAGCACCCTGCACCCCTTTACATTACACTGCACCCTGCACCCCTTTACATTACACAGCACCCTGCACCCCTTTACATTACACAGCACCCTGCACCCCTTTACATTACACTGCACCCTGCACCCCTTTACATTACACAGCACCCTGCACCCCTTTACATTACACAGCACCCTGCACCCCTTTACATTACACAGCACCTCTGCACCCCTTTACATTACACAGCACCTCTGCACCCCTTTATATTACACAGCACCCTGCACCCCTTTACATTACACAGCACCCTGCACCCCAATACATTACACAGCACCTGCATCACTGCACCCCTTTACATTACACAGCACCCTGCACCCCTTTACATTACACAGCACCCTGCACCCCAATACATTACACTGCAACACTGCACCCCTTTACATTACACAGCACCCTGCACCCCTTTACATTACACTGCACCCTGCACCCCTTTACATTACACAGCACCCTGCACCCCTTTACATTACACTGCATCACTGCACCCCTTTACATTACACAGCACCCTGCACCCCTTTACATTACACAGCACCCTGCACCACTTTACATTACACAGCACCCTGCACCCCATTACATTACACAGCACCCTGCACCCCATTACATTACACAGCACCTCTGCACCCCATTACACAGCACCCTGCACCCCTTTACATTACACAGCACCCTGCACCCCTTTACATTACACAGCACCCTGCACCCCATTACATTACACAGCACCCTGCACCCCATTACATTACACAGCACCTCTGCACCCCTTTACATTACACAGCACCCTGCACCCCTTTACATTACACAGCACCCTGCACCCCATTACATTACACAGCACCCTGCATCCCTTTACATTACACAGCACCCTGCATCACTGGACCCCTTTACATTACACAGCACCCTGCACCCCTTTACATTACACAGCACCCTGCACCCCTTTACATTACACAGCACCTCTGCACCCCTTTACATTACACAACACCCTGCACCCCTTTACATTACACAGCACCCTGCACCCCATGATATTACACAGCACCCTGCATCCCATTACATTACACAGCACCCTGCACCCCATTACATTACACAGCACCCTGCACCCCTTTACATTACACAGCACCCTGCACCCCTTTACATTACACAGCACCCTGCCCCCCTTTACATTCCACAGCACCCTGCACACCTTTACATTACACAGCACCCTGCACCCCTTTACATTACACAGCACCCTGCACCCCTTTACATTACACAGCACCCTGCACCCCTTTACATTCCACAGCACCATTCACACCTTTACATTACACAGCACACTGCACCCCTTTACATTACACTGCACCTCTGCACCCCTTTACATTACACAGCACCTCTGCACCCCTTTACATTACACAGCACCCTGCATCACTGGACCCCTTTACATTACACAGCACCTTGCACCCCTTTACATTACACAGCAGCACCCTGCACCCCTTTACATTACACAGCACCCTGCACCCCTTTACATTACACAGCAGCACCCTGCACCCCTTTACATTACACAGCACCCTGCACCCCTTTACATTACACAGCACCCTGCACCCCTTTACATTACACAGCACCCAGCACCCCATTACATTACACAGCACCCTGCACCCCTTTACATTACACAGCACCCTGCACCCCTTTACATTACACAGCACCCTGCACCCCTTTACATTACACAGCACCCTGCACCCCTTTACATTACACAGCACCCTGCATCACTGGACCCCTTTACATTACACAGCACCCTGCACCCCTTTACATTACACAGCACCCTGCACACCTTTACATTACACAGCACCCTGCACCCCTTTACATTACACAGCACACTGCACCCCTTTACATTACACAGCACCCTGCACCCCTTTACATTACACAGCACCCTGCATCACTGGACCCGTTTACATTACACAGCACCCTGCACCCCTTTACATTACACTGCACCCTGCACCCCTTTACATTACACAGCACCTCTGCACCCCTTTACATTACACAGCACCCTTCATCACTGGACCCATTTACAATACACAGCAGCCTGCACCCCTTTACATTACACAGCACCCTGCACCCCTTTACATTACACAGCACACTGCACCCCTTTACATTACACAGCACCCTGCACCCCTTTACATTACACAGCACCCTGCACCCCTTTACATTACACAGCACCCTGCACCCCTTTACATTACACTGCACCCTGCACCCCTTTACATTACACAGCACCCTGCACCCCAATACATTACACTGCATCACTGCACCCCTTTACATTACACAGCACCCTGCACCCCTTTACATTACACAGCACCCTGCACCCCTTTACATTACACAGCACACTGCACCCCTTTACATTACACAGCACACTGCACCCCATTACATTACACAGCACCCTGCACCCCTTTACATTACACAGCACCCTGCACCCCATTACATTACACAGCACCCTGCACCCCATTACATTACACAGCACCCTGCACCCCATTACATTACACAGCACCTCTGCACCCCATTACACAGCACCCTGCACCCCTTTACATTACACAGCACCCTGCACCCCTTTACATTACACAGCACCCTGCACCCCATTACATTACACAGCACCCTGCACCCCATTACATTACACAGCACCTCTGCACCCCTTTACATTACACAGCACCCTGCACCCCTTTACATTACACAGCACCCTGCACCCCATTACATTACACAGCACCCTGCACCCCTTTACATTACACAGCACCCTGCATCACTGGACCCCTTTACATTACACAGCACCCTGCACCCCTTTACATTACACAGCACCCTGCACCCCTTTACATTACACAGCACCTCTGCACCCCTTTACATTACACAACACCCTGCACCCCTTTACATTACACAGCACCCTGCACCCCATGATATTACACAGCACCCTGCATCCCATTACATTACACAGCACCCTGCACCCCATTACATTACACAGCACCCTGCACCCCTTTACATTACACAGCACCCTGCACCCCTTTACATTACACAGCACCCTGCACCCCTTTACATTCCACAGCACCCTGCACACCTTTACATTACACAGCACCCTGCACCCCTTTACATTACACAGCACCCTGCACCCCTTTACATTACACAGCACCCTGCACCCCTTTACATTCCACAGCACCCTGCACACCTTTACATTACACAGCACACTGCACCCCTTTACATTACACTGCACCTCTGCACCCCTTTACATTACACAGCACCTCTGCACCCCTTTACATTACACAGCACCCTGCATCACTGGACCCCTTTACATTACACAGCACCCTGCACCCCTTTACATTACACAGCAGCACCCTGCACCCCTTTACATTACACAGCACCCTGCACCCCTTTACATTACACAGCAGCACCCTGCACCCCTTTACATTACACAGCACCCTGCACCCCTTTACATTACACAGCACCCTGCACCCCTTTACATTACACAGCACCCAGCACCCCATTACATTACACAGCACCCTGCACCCCTTTACATTACACAGCACCCTGCACCCCTTTACATTACACAGCACCCTGCACCCCTTTACATTACACAGCACCCTGCACCCCTTTACATTACACAGCACCCTGCATCACTGGACCCCTTTACATTACACAGCACCCTGCACCCCTTTACATTACACAGCACCCTGCACACCTTTACATTACACAGCACCCTGCACCCCTTTACATTACACTGCACACTGCACCCCTTTACATTACACAGCACCCTGCACCCCTTTACATTACACAGCACCCTGCATCACTGGACCCGTTTACATTACACAGCACCCTGCACCCCTTTACATTACACTGCACCTCTGCACCCCTTTACATTACACAGCACCTCTGCACCCCTTTACATTATACAGCACCCTTCATCACTGGACCCCTTTACAATACACAGCAGCCTGCACCCCTTTACATTACACAGCACCCTGCACCCCTTTACATTACACAGCACACTGCACCCCTTTACATTACACAGCACCCTGCACCCCTTTACATTACACAGCACACTGCACCCCTTTACATTACACAGCACCCTGCACCCCTTTACATTACACAGCACCCTGCACCCCTTTACATTACACAGCACACTGCACCCCTTTACATTACACAGCACCCTGCACCCCTTTACATTACACAGCACCTCTGCACCCCTTTACATTACACAGCACCCTGCATCACTGGACCCCATTACATTACACAGCACCCTGCACACCTTTACATTACACAGCACCCTGCACCCCTTTACATTACACAGCACACTGCACCACTTTACATTACACAGCACCCTGCACCCCATGATATTACACAGCACCCTGCATCCCATTACATTACACAGCACCCTGCACCCCATTACATTACACAGCACCCTGCACCCCATTACATTACACTGCACCCTGCACCCCTTTACATTACACAGCACCCTGCACCCCTTTACATTACACAGCACCCTGCACCCCTTTACATTACACAGCACCCTGCACCACTTTACATTACACAGCACCCTGCACCCCTTTACATTACACAGCACCCTGCACCCCTTTATATTACACAGCACCCTGCATCACTGGACCCCTTTACATTACACAGCACCCTGCACCCCTTTATATTACACAGCACCCTGCACCCCTTTACATTACACTGCACCCTGCACCCCTTTACATTACACAGCACCCTGCACCCCTTTACATTACACAGCAACCTGCTCCCCATTACATTACACAGCACCCTGCATCACTGGACCCCTTTACATTATACAGCACCCTGCACCCCTTTACATTACACAGCACCCTGCATCACTGGACCCCTTTACATTACACAGCACCCTGCACCCCTTTATATTACACAGCACCCTGCACCCCTTTACATTACACAGCATCCTGCACCCCTTTACATTACACAGCACCCTGCACCACTTTACATTACACAGCACCCTGCACCCCTTTACATTACACAGCACCCTGCACCCCTTTATATTACACAGCACCCTGCATCACTGGACCCCTTTACATTACACAGCACCCTGCACCCCTTTATATTACACAGCACCCTGCACCCCTTTACATTACCCAGCACCCTGCACCCCTTTACATTACACAGCACCCTGCACCCCATTACATTACACAGCACCCTGCATCACTGGACCCCTTTACATTACACAGCACCCTGCACCCCTTTATATTACACAGCACCCTGGACCCCTTTACATTACACAGCACCCTGCACCCCTTTACATTACACAGCACCCTGCACCACTTTACATTACACAGCACCCTGCACCCCTTTACATTGCACAGCACCCTGCACCCCTTTATATTACACAGCACCCTGCATCACTGGACCCCTTTACATTACACAGCACCCTGCACCCCTTTATATTACACAGCACCCTGCACCCCATTACATTACACAGCACCCTGCATCACTGGACCCCTTTACATTACACTGCACCCTGCACCCCTTTACATTACACAGCACCCTGCACCCCTTTACATTACACAGCACCCTGCATCACTGGACCCCTTTACATTACACTGCACCCTGCACCCCTTTACATTACACAGCACCCTGCACCCCTTTACATTACACAGCACCCTGCACTCCTTTACATTACACAGCACCTCTGCACCCCTTTACATTACACTGCACCCTGCACCCCTTTACATTACACAGCACCTCTGCACCCCATTACATTACACAGCACCCTGCACCCCTTTACATTACACTGCACCCTGCACCCCTTTACATTACACAACACCCTGCACCCCTTTACATTACACAGCACCCTGCACCCCTTTACATTACACTGCACCCTGCACCCCTTTACATTACACAGCACCCTGTACCCCATTACATTACACAGCACCCTGCATCACTGGACCCCTTTACATTACACAGCACCCTGCACCCCTTTACATTACACAGCACCCTGCATCACTGGACCCCTTTACATTACACAGCACCCTGCACCCCTTTATATTACACAGCACCCTGCACCCCTTTACATTACACAGCACCCTGCACCACTTTACATTACACAGCACCCTGCACCCCTTTACATTACACAGCACCCTGCACCCCTTTATATTACACAGCACCCTGCATCACTGGACCCCTTTACATTACACAGCACCCTGCACCCCTTTATATTACACTGCACCCTGCACCCCTTTACATTACACAGCACCCTGCACCCCTTTACATTACACAGCACCCTGCACCCCATTACATTACACAGCACCCTGCATCACTGGACCCCTTTACATTACACTGCACCCTGCACCCCTTTACATTACACAGCACCCTGCACCCCTTTACATTACACAGCACCCTGCACTCCTTTACATTACACAGCACCTCTGCACCCCTTTACATTACACTGCACCCTGCACCCCTTTACATTACACAGCACCTCTGCACCCCATTACATTACACAGCACCCTGCACCCCTTTACATTACACTGCACCCTGCACCCCTTTACATTACACAGCACCCTGCACCCCTTTACATTACACTGCACCCTGCACCCCTTTACATTACACAGCACCCTGCACCCCTTTACATTACACAGCACCCTGCACCCCTTTACATTACACAGCACCTCTGCACCCCTTTACATTACACAGCACCTCTGCACCCCTTTATATTACACAGCACCCTGCACCCCTTTACATTACACAGCACCCTGCACCCCAATACATTACACTGCAACACTGCACCCCTTTACATTACACAGCACCCTGCACCCCTTTACATTACACTGCACCCTGCACCCCTTTACATTACACAGCACCCTGCACCCCAATACATTACACTGCATCACTGCACCCCTTTACATTACACAACACCCTGCACCCCTTTACATTACACAGCACCCTGCACCCCTTTACATTACACAGCACACTGCACCCCTTTACATTACACAGCACACTGCACCCCATTACATTACACATCACCCTGCACCCCTTTACATTACACAGCACCCTGCACCCCATTACATTACACAGCACCCTGCACCCCTTTACATTACACAGCACCCTGCACCCCTTTACATTACACAGCACCCTGCACCCCATTACATTACACAGCACCCTGCACCCCATTACATTACACAGCACCTCTGCACCCCATTACACAGCACCCTGCACCCCTTTACATTACACAGCACCCTGCACCCCTTTACATTACACAGCACCCTGCACCCCATTACATTACACAGCACCCTGCACCCCATTACATTACACAGCACCTCTGCACCCCTTTACATTACACAGCACCCTGCACCCCTTTATATTACACAGCACCCTGCACCCCATTACATTACACAGCACCCTGCACACCTTTACATTACACAGCACCCTGCATCACTGGACCCCTTTACATTACACAGCACCCTGCACCCCTTTACATTACACAGCACCCTGCACCCCTTTACATTACACAGCACCTCTGCACCCCTTTACATTACACAACACCCTGCACCCCTTTACATTACACAGCACCCTGCACCCCATGATATTACACAGCACCCTGCATCCCATTACATTACACAGCACCCTGCACCCCATTACATTACACAGCACCCTGCACCCCTTTACATTACACAGCACCCTGCACCCCTTTACATTACACAGCACCCTGCACCCCTTTACATTCCACAGCACCCTGCACACCTTTACATTACACAGCACCCTGCACCCCTTTACATTACACAGCACCCTGCACCCCTTTACATTACACAGCACCCTGCATCACTGGACCCCTTTACATTACACAGCACCCTGCACCCCTTTACATTACACAGCAGCACCCTGCACCCCTTTACATTACACAGCACCCTGCACCCCTTTACATTACACAGCACCCAGCACCCCATTACATTACACAGCACCCTGCACCCCTTTACATTACACAGCACCCTGCACCCCTTTACATTACACAGCACCCAGCACCCCTTTACATTACACAGCACCCTGCACCCCTTTACATTACACAGCACCCTGCATCACTGGACCCCTTTACATTACACAGCACCCTGCACCCCTTTACATTACACAGCACCCTGCACACCTTTACATTACACAGCACCCTGCACCCCTTTACATTACACAGCACACTGCACCCCTTTACATTACACAGCACCCTGCACCCCTTTACATTACACTGCACCCTGCACCCCTTTACATTACACAGCACCCTGCACCCCTTTACATTACACTGCACCCTGCACCCCTTTACATTACACAGCACCCTGCACCCCTTTACATTACACAGCACCCTGCACCCCTTTACATTACACAGCACCCTGCATCACTGGACCCCTTTACATTACACAGCACCCTGCACCCCTTTATATTACACAGCACCCTGCACCCCTTTACATTACACAGCAGCACCCTGCACCCCTTTACATTACACAGCACCCTGCACCCCTTTACATTACACAGCACCCTGCACCCCTTTACATTACACAGCACCCAGCACCCCATTACATTACACAGCACCCTGCACCCCTTTACATTACACAGCACCCTGCACCCCTTTACATTACACAGCACCCTGCACCCCTTTACATTACACAGCACCCTGCATCACTGGACCCCTTTACATTACACAGCACCCTGCACCCCTTTACATTACACAGCACCCTGCACACCTTTACATTACACAGCACCCTGCACCCCTTTACATTACACAGCACACTGCACCCCTTTACATTACACAGCACCCTGCACCCCTTTACATTACACAGCACCCTGCATCACTGGACCCGTTTACATTACACAGCACCCTGCACCCCTTTACATTACACTGCACCCTGCACCCCTTTACATTACACAGCACCTCTGCACCCCTTTACATTACACAGCACCCTTCATCACTGGACCCCTTTACAATACACAGCAGCCTGCACCCCTTTACATTACACAGCACCCTGCACCCCTTTATATTACACAGCACACTGCACCCCTTTACATTACACAGCACCCTGCACCCCTTTACATTACACAGCACCCTGCACCCCTTTACATTACACAGCACACTGCACCCCTTTACATTACACAGCACCCTGCACCCCTTTACATTACACTGCACCCTGCACCCCTTTACATTACACAGCACCCTGCACCCCAATACATTACACTGCATCACTGCACCCCTTTACATTACACAGCACCCTGCACCCCTTTACATTACACAGCACCCTGCACCCCTTTACATTACACAGCACACTGCACCCCTTCACATTACACAGCACACTGCACCCCATTACATTACACAGCACCCTGCACCCCTTTACATTACACAGCACCCTGCACCCCATTACATTACACAGCACCCTGCACCCCATTACATTACACAGCACCCTGCACCCCATTACATTACACAGCACCTCTGCACCCCATTACACAGCACCCTGCACCCCTTTACATTACACAGCACCCTGCACCCCTTTACATTACACAGCACCCTGCACCCCATTACATTACACAGCACCCTGCACCCCATTACATTACACAGCACCTCTGCACCCCTTTACATTACACAGCACCCTGCACCCCTTTACATTACACAGCACACTGCACCCCATTCCATTACACAGCACCCTGCACCCCTTTACATTACACAGCACCCTTCATCACTGGACCCCTTTACATTACACAGCACCCTTCACCCCTTTACATTACACAGCACCCTGCACCCCTTTACATTACACAGCACCTCTGCACCCCTTTACATTACACAGCACCTCTGCACCCCTTTACATTACACAACACCCTGCACCCCTTTACATTACACAGCACCCTGCACCCCATGATATTACACAGCACCCTGCATCCCATTACATTACACAGCACCCTGCACCCCATTACATTACACAGCACCCTGCACCCCTTTACATTACACAGCACCCTGCACCCCTTTACATTACACAGCACCCTGCACCCCTTTACATTCCACAGCACCCTGCACACCTTTACATTACACAGCACCCTGCACCCCTTTACATTACACAGCACCCTGCACCCCTTTACATTACACAGCACACTGCACCCCTTCACATTACACAGCACACTGCACCCCATTACATTACACAGCACCCTGCACCCCTTTACATTACACAGCACCCTGCACCCCATTACATTACACAGCACCCTGCACCCCATTACATTACACAGCACCCTGCACCCCATTACATTACACAGCACCTCTGCACCCCATTACACAGCACCCTGCACCCCTTTACATTACACAGCACCCTGCACCCCTTTACATTACACAGCACCCTGCACCCCATTACATTACACAGCACCCTGCACCCCATTACATTACACAGCACCTCTGCACCCCTTTACATTACACAGCACCCTGCACCCCTTTACATTACACAGCACACTGCACCCCATTACATTACACAGCACCCTGCACCCCTTTACATTACACAGCACCCTGCATCACTGGACCCCTTTACATTACACAGCACCCTGCACCCCTTTACATTACACAGCACCCTGCACCCCTTTACATTACACAGCACCTCTGCACCCCTTTACATTACACAGCACCTCTGCACCCCTTTACATTACACAACACCCTGCACCCCTTTACATTACACAGCACCCTGCACCCCATGATATTACACAGCACCCTGCATCCCATTACATTACACAGCACCCTGCACCCCATTACATTACACAGCACCCTGCACCCCTTTACATTACACAGCACCCTGCACCCCTTTACATTACACAGCACCCTGCACCCCTTTACATTCCACAGCACCCTGCACACCTTTACATTACACAGCACCCTGCACCCCTTTACATTACACAGCACCCTGCACCCCTTTACATTACACAGCACCCTGCACCCCTTTACATTCCACAGCACCCTGCACACCTTTACATTACACAGCACACTGCACCCCTTTACATTACACTGCACCTCTGCACCCCTTTACATTACACAGCACCTCTGCACCCCTTTACATTACACAGCACCCTGCATCACTGGACCCCTTTACATTACACAGCACCCTGCACCCCTTTACATTACACAGCAGCACCCTGCACCCCTTTACATTACACAGCACCCTGCACCCCTTTACATTACACAGCAGCACCCTGCACCCCTTTACATTACACAGCACCCTGCACCCCTTTACATTACACAGCACCCTGCACCCCTTTACATTACACAGCACCCAGCACCCCATTACATTACACAGCACCCTGCACCCCTTTACATTACACAGCACCCTGCACCCCTTTACATTACACAGCACCCTGCACCCCTTTACATTACACAGCACCCTGCATCACTGGACCCCTTTACATTACACAGCACCCTGCACCCCTTTACATTACACAGCACCCTGCACACCTTTACATTACACAGCACCCTGCACCCCTTTACATTACACAGCACACTGCACCCCTTTACATTACACAGCACCCTGCACCCCTTTACATTACACAGCACCCTGCATCACTGGACCCGTTTACATTACACAGCACCCTGCACCCCTTTACATTACACTGCACCTCTGCACCCCTTTACATTACACAGCACCTCTGCACCCCTTTACATTATACAGCACCCTTCATCACTGGACCCCTTTACAATACACAGCAGCCTGCACCCCTTTACATTACACAGCACCCTGCACCCCTTTACATTACACAGCACACTGCACCCCTTTACATTACACAGCACCCTGCACCCCTTTACATTACACAGCACACTGCACCCCTTTACATTACACAGCACCCTGCACCCCTTTACATTACACAGCACCCTGCACCCCTTTACATTACACAGCACACTGCACCCCTTTACATTACACAGCACCCTGCACCCCTTTACATTACACAGCACCTCTGCACCCCTTTACATTACACAGCACCCTGCATCACTGGACCCCATTACATTACACAGCACCCTGCACACCTTTACATTACACAGCACCCTGCACCCCTTTACATTACACAGCACACTGCACCCCTTTACATTACACAGCACCCTGCCCCCTTTTACATTTTCACAGCACCCTGCACCCCATTACATTACACAGCACCCTGCACACTTTTACATTACACAGCACCCTGCACCCCTTTACATTACACAGCACCCTGCACCCCTTTACATTACACAGCACCCTGCACCCCATGATATTACACAGCACCCTGCATCCCATTACATTACACAGCACCCTGCACCCCATTACATTACACAGCACCCTGCACACTTTTACATTACACAGCACCCTGCACCCCTTTACATTACACAGCACCCTGCACCCCTTTACATTACACAGCACCCTGCACCCCTTTACATTACACAGCACCCTGCACACTTTTACATTACACAGCACCTCTGCACCCCTTTACATTACACAGCACCCTGCACCCCATGATATTACACAGCACCCTGCATCCCATTACATTACACAGCACCCTGCACCCCATTACATTACACAGCACCCTGCACCCCTTTACATTACACAGCACACTGCACCCCATTACATTACACAGCACCCTGCACCCCTTTACATTTCACAGCACCTCTGCACCCCTTTACATTACACTGCACCTCTGCACCCCTTTACATTACACAGCACCTCTGCACCCCTTTACATTACACAGCACCCTGCATCACTGGACCCCTTTACATTACACAGCACCCTGCATCCCTTTACATTACACAGCAGCACCCTGCACCCCTTTACATTACACAGCACCCTGCACCCCTTTACATTACACAGCACCCTGCATCACTGGACCCCTTTACATTACTCAGCACCCTGCACCCCTTTACATTACACTGTACCCTGCACTCCTTTACATTACACAGCACCCTGCACCCCTTTACATTACACAGCACACTGCACCCCTTTACATTACACAGCACCCTGCACCACTTTACATTACACAGCACCCTGCACACTTTTACATTACACAGCACCCTGCACCCCTTTACATTACACAGCACCCTGCACACTTTTACATTACACAGCACCTCTGCACCCCTTTACATTACACAGCACCCTACACCCCATGATATTACACAGCACCCTGCATCCCATTACATTACACAGCACCCTGCACCCCATTACATTACACAGCACCCCGCACCCCTTTACATTACACATCACCCTGTACCCCTTTACATTACACAGCACCCTGCACCCCTTTACATTACACAGCACCCTGCATCACTGGACCCCTTTACATTACACAGCACCCTGCACCCCTTTACATTACACAGCACCTCTGCACCCCTTTACATTACACAGCACCCTGCATCACTGGACCCCTTTACATTACACAGCACCCTGCACCCCTTTACATTACACAGCAGCACCCTGCACCCCTTTACATTACACAGCACCCTGCACCCCATTACATTACACAGCACCCTGCACCCCTTTACATTACACAGCACCCTGTACCCCTTTACATTACACAGCAGCACCCTGCACCTCTGACCACTACACTGCACACTGACCACACTGACCATATGTATGATGTGTCCTATGACGTCATGTCTCTGCAGTCACACACACACACAGGTGTTGTAGGACATCTCCTCCTCCCTCCATTCCGCACACACAGCCCGGCTCTCCTTCCTTCTCACCTTCAGCAGGTCCAGCGGGTGTGTGTAGCAGGCCGCCGGCAGAAGGCCAGGCCCCCGAGGTACTACCACCACCGACTCGAGACACCCTCCGCTCCACCATCTCCCCCCGGCTCTTTTTCTTCTCTCTCCGGGTGCGCTGCACAGTCCAAGGGCCAGGGGAGAACAAGAAGAGCCGGGGCCAATCGGTTTGCAACGCGAGGCCCCGCCCAGCCAGCGCTGCCAAACCACAAGACACGGCCGCCTAAAAGTGGCGACGGGGAGGTGTGGTGGGCCCGGGGGAGGAGGAATGGTGTACATGTGCTCCGGTGCAGCTCTGTGCGGGGCTGGAAGTGGGTGTAAGGGCGGCGGAGGGTCTAGAACACTGCCAATTTGGCCAACACCTTCTCGATTGCAGGGGGGCAAACGACCCCCCTTGCCCTATGGAGTGGACGCCCATGGACCCATCATAGGAGACAGTCAGGTGTGATTACCTGTCATAGGTAGGGATGAGCTTCGTGTTCGAGTCGAACATACGTTCGACTCGAACATCGGCTGTTCGATCGTTCGACGAAGATCGAACGATTTGGGCCGTTCGCGCCAAATTCGAGTGACGCGAACGGCCCACAATGCACTACGCCATCGCAGTGTCATCCAGGCGCTGTGATTGGCCAAGCATGCACTGTGACCCCGCATGCTTGGCCAATCACAGCGCCGGCAGCGAGGAGAGCAATGATTGGCCACAGGCAGGATGCCTGTGGCCAATTATTGCTGAGGGTGTTTAGTACACGCCCCACACTATAAAAGGCCGCCAGCACGGCGGCCTAGTGTAGTGTGTTCCGGAGCAGGGATAGAGCAGCATAGGCAGGGACAGTGACATTTATTTCTTTCATGCTTAACCTGGATTCCTTTAGTTTAGGGAAAGAGAAGGATAGGTAGGGAGAGTGTCAGTGTGTTTTGTGCTTGTGCTTTAGTGTGCTTAAAAAAAACATTTTTTCTAGGGACAGAAAACTGTAGGTAGGGAGAGTGTCAGTTTCTTTCACTGTCAAAGTCCTTGTTTCCAGGGACCTGGAAGGACAGTGAGTGAATTCTCCTTGTGCTATATTGTGCTTAAAAAAAACATTTTTTCTAGGGACAGAAAACTGTAGGTAGGGAGAGTGTCAGTTTCTTTCACTGTGCAAGTCCTTGTTTCCAGGGACCTGGAAGGACAGTGAGTGAATTCTCCTTGTGCTATATTGTGCTTAAAAAAAACATTTTTTCTAGGGACAGAAAACTGTAGGTAGGGAGAGTGTCAGTTTCTTTCACTCTGCAAGTCCTTGTTTCCAGGGACCTGGAAGGACAGTGAGTGAATTCTCCTTGTGCTATATTGTGCTTAAAAAAAACATTTTTTCTAGGGACAGAAAACTGTAGGTAGGGAGAGTGTCAGTTTCTTTCACTGTGAAAGTCCTTGTTTCCAGGGACCTGGAAGGACAGTGAGTGAATTCTCCTTGTGCTATATTGTGCTTAAAAAAAACATTTTTTCTAGGGACAGAAAACTGTAGGTAGGGAGAGTGTCAGTTTCTTTCACTGTGAAAGTCCTTGTTTCCAGGGACCTGGAAGGACAGTGAGTGAATTCTCCTTGTGCTATATTGTGCTTAAAAAAAACATTTTTTCTAGGGACAGAAAACTGTAGGTAGGGAGAGTGTCAGTTTCTTTCACTGTGAAAGTCCTTGTTTCCAGGGACCTGGAAGGACAGTGAGTGAATTCTCCTTGTGCTATATTGTGCTTAAAAAAAAAAATTTTCTAGGGACAGAAAACTGTAGGTAGGGAGAGTGTCAGTTTCTTTCACTGTGCAAGTCCTTGTTTCCAGGGACCTGGAAGGACAGTGAGTGAATTCTCCTTGTGCTATTTTGTGCTTAAAAAAAACATTTTTTCTAGGGACAGAAAACTGTAGGTAGGGAGAGTGTCAGTTTCTTTCACTGTGAAAGTCCTTGTTTCCAGGGACCTGGAAGGACAGTGAGTGAATTCTCCTTGTGCTATATTGTGCTTAAAAAAAACATTTTTTCTAGGGACAGAAAACTGTAGGTAGGGAGAGTGTCAGTTTCTTTCACTGTGCAAGTCCTTGTTTCCAGGGACCTGGAAGGACAGTGAGTGAATTCTCCTTGTGCTATTTTGTGCTTAAAAAAAACATTTTTTCTAGGGACAGAAAACTGTAGGTAGGGAGAGTGTCAGTTTCTTTCACTGTGAAAGTCCTTGTTTCCAGGGACCTGGAAGGACAGTGAGTGAATTCTCCTTGTGCTATATTGTGCTTAAAAAAAACATTTTTTCTAGGGACAGAAAACTGTAGGTAGGGAGAGTGTCAGTTTCTTTCACTGTGCAAGTCCTTGTTTCTAGGGACCTGGAAGGACAGTGAGTGAATTCTCCTTGTGCTATATTGTGCTTAAAAAAAACATTTTTTCTAGGGACAGAAAACTGTAGGTAGGGAGAGTGTTTTTTTTCTTTCACTGTGCAAGTCCTTGTTTCCAGGGACCTGGAAGGACAGTGAGTGAATTCTCCTTGTGCTATATTGTGCTTAAAAAAAACATTTTTTCTAGGGACAGAAAACTGTAGGTAGGGAGAGTGTCAGTTTCTTTCACTGTGCAAGTCCTTGTTTCCAGGGACCTGGAAGGACAGTGAGTGAATTCTCCTTGTGCTATTTTGTGCTTAAAAAAAACATTTTTTCTAGGGACAGAAAACTGTAGGTAGGGAGAGTGTCAGTTTCTTTCACTGTGAAAGTCCTTGTTTCCAGGGACCTGGAAGGACAGTGAGTGAATTCTCCTTGTGCTATATTGTGCTTAAAAAAAACATTTTTTCTAGGGACAGAAAACTGTAGGTAGGGAGAGTGTCAGTTTCTTTCACTGTGCAAGTCCTTGTTTCTAGGGACCTGGAAGGACAGTGAGTGAATTCTCCTTGTGCTATATTGTGCTTAAAAAAAACATTTTTTCTAGGGACAGAAAACTGTAGGTAGGGAGAGTGTTTTTTTTCTTTCACTCTGCAAGTCCTTGTTTCCAGGGACCTGTAAGGACAGTGAGTGAATTTTTCTTGTGCTATATTGTGATTAAAAAAAAACATTTTTTCTAGGGACAGAAAACTGTAGGTAGGGAGAGTGTTTTTTTTCTTTCACTCTGCAAGTCCTTGTTTCCAGGGACCTGTAAGGACAGTGAGTGAATTGTCCTTGTGCTATATTGTGCTTAAAAAAAACATTTATTCTAGGGACAGAAAACTGTAGGTAGGGAGAGTGTCAGTTTCTTTCACTGTGCAAGTCCTTGTTTCAAGGGACAGAGAAGGACACCTGAAGGTAGCCCTTATTGCTTTTTTCCCATCTCCCTGCAGGCCATCTATTAGAATGTCTGGAAGGCAAACAAGGAGAGGCAGACAGTCAGGAGGCAATAAAAGAGGGCAAGCAGGCTCTGTGTCTGGGGGCAACAGTGCTGGTCGTGGACGCGGTGCATTGTCATCAGCACATGGCCATGGGACACGCTTGTCCTTCTTTTCGGCAGCTGGACATGTTGAGCCACATCATGCCGAAGACTTGGTAGAGTGGATGACCAAGCCCTCCTCCTCCTCCTCATCCTCTCTCACCCAGGCTCAGGGTACTGGCAAAGCAGCTGCCAAAGCGTCCTCTTCCCTGGTATCAATGTCAGACTCATCATCAGTCACTCCTTCCCTAGACCCACCATGTCCTCCTCCTGAGGAGTCCCCCGAACTGTTTGAGCACAGTGTTGGGTACATGCTCCAGGAGGATGCCCAGCGTTTCGAAGGGTCTGATGATGAAACCCAGCTACAGGAAGGCAGTAGGGTGAGAGCAGACAGAGGGGATGCTCAAGAAGGACACCAATCTGGCAGTCATGTTCCAGCAGCTGCAGCATACTGCCAGATTGGCTCCAGTGATGAGGAGGGAGGGGATGATGAGGTCACTGACTCCACGTGGGTGCCTAATAGGAGAGAGGAGGAGGAGGATGAGGAGGAGGATGAGGCACATCTCCAACGAGGCAGGATGCCCTTTGGTGGCCAGCGTAAGGGCAGTACACCGACGGAATCACACCGCAGAGCTCCGCCTGTGCAGGGCGCTGCCTCTGCCCGTCATTCAAAAAGTTCTTTGGTGTGGGCCTTTTTTGAGGCTAGTGCATCAGATCGCACAGCTGCTGTTTGCAACATATGTCTCAAGCGTATATCGCGTGGCCAAAACATCAGCCGCTTGGGTACCACATGCCTGACCAGACATATGTTGACCTGCCATGCAGCTCGTTGGCAAGCCTACCTCAAAGACCCACACCAAAGAACAAAGCGGACCTCTCCTTGCACCGCATCAGCTGGGATCTCCAACCCCACTATAACTTCAGTCCTCTCTGAAACATGCACTGAGAGGAATGAAGGTGTAGAATTAGGTGTGTCACAGCCAAGTACTTGCGGCCACTCTGCTAGCAGTACACCGACGTCCGATTCTAGCAGGCAAATTTCCCTGCCCCAGCTGCTGGACCGTCGAAAGAAGTTCACTCCCAGCCATCCACATGCCCAGCGGTTGAATGCTAGCTTGGCTAAATTGCTAGCGCTTCAACTGCTGCCTTTTCAGTTGGTAGACTCGGCCCCCTTCCGTGAGTTTGTGCAATGTGCGGTTCCTCAGTGGCAGGTTCCCAAACGCCACTTTTTCGCACGGAAGGCTATTCCGGCTCTCTACCGGCATGTGGAAGGCAATGTCTTGGCCTCGCTGGACAGGGCGGTCAGCGGTAAGGTGCATATTACCGCTGACTCATGGTCCAGCAGGCATGGACAGGGACGTTACCTTTCTTTCACGGCCCATTGGGTCACTCTTTTGGCAGCTGGGAAGGATGCAGGACAAGGTGCAGTAGTGTTGGAGGTTGTCCCACCGCCACGCCTCCAAAATGCTACTACTGGTTGTGACACACCTCTCTCCTCCACTCCCTCCTCTTCTTCTTCCTCCATGGCCTCTTCCTGTGGTTTGTCCTATGAACCAGCGGTGCTCCGTAGCCGTTCACGGGGCTACGCAAGTACGCAGGCAAAAAGATGCCATGCCGTGCTTGCGCTGGTGTGTTTGGGGGACAGAAGCCACACTGGGGCAGAGGTCCTGTCTGCTCTGCAGGGCCAGGCCGAGAGGTGGTTGACGCCACGCCAGCTTAAGCCAGGAATGGTGGTTTGCGACAATGGCACCAACCTCCTCTCCGCCCTCCGACAGGGACAACTGACCCATGTGCCCTGTGTGGCTCACGTCCTTAACCTGGTGGTGCAGCGCTTCTTGGGCAGGTACCCGGGCTTACAGGATGTCCTGAGGCAGGCCAGGAAAGTCTGTGTACATTTCCGCAGATCTTATAATGCCAGTGCTCGCCTGGCTGAGCTGCAAAAGGAGTTGAACCTGCCCAAGAACCGCCTTATATGTGACATGCCCACCAGGTGGAACTCAACGTTGGCCATGCTGCAGCGGCTGCACACGCAGCAGAGGGCCATCAATGAGTACCTGTGCGACTACGGCACCAGGACAGGGTCAGGGGAGCTTGTTTTTTTTTCTCCACGCCAGTGGGGCATGATCAGGGATGCATGCACTGTCCTGGCACCATTTGAGGAGGCCACGAGGATGGTGAGCAGTGACAGTGCATGCATCAGTGACACTGTACCTCTTGTCCACCTGTTGGAGCACACGCTGCGTGGAATAATGGACAGGGCACTTGAGGCAGAACAGAGGCAGGAAGAGGAGGACTTCCTTGCCTCTCAAGGCCCCCTTTACCCAGACAGTGTTCCTTCTGTCCCACCCATCGCACAGGAAGAGGAGGAGGAGGAGGAGGAGGAGGAGGAGGATTGTGTCAGCATGGAGGTGGAGGCTGGCACTCAGCATCATCAGCAGCAGTCTTTTAGGGATGATTTACAGTCCCAAGAAACCAGTGGACTTGTACGTGGCTGGGAGGAGGTGGCTGCGGATCATGTCGTCCTTAGTGACCCAGAGGACTCCGGAGCGAATGCCTCAGCAAACCTACGCTGCATGGCCTCCCTGATCCTGCAAAGTCTGCGGAAGGATCCTCGTATTCTTCGGATCAAGGAGAGGGACCATTACTGGCTGGCCACTCTCCTTGATCCACGGTACAAGGGTAAGGTTGCGGACCTTATGTTACCGTCGCAGAGGGAGCAGAGGATGAGACAACTCCGGGAGGCCTTGCAGAAAGGTCTGTGCAACGCGTTCCCAGAGACTGGGAGGTTGCAAACTCCTGGTCCTGGACAACGAGTTGCTGAGGCTTCGGCCAGTCAAAGAAGGAGCGGTGGGGAAGGTGGCCGTCTGACCGATGCGTTCAGACAATTCTTTAGTCCGCAGCCCCAAAGTATGATCGGTTCCAGCAACCATCGCCAGCGTCTGATAAACATGGTGCAGGAATATCTAGGGGCAAGGTCAGACTTGGACACCTTTCCCACCGAAAATCCTCTGGCTTACTGGGTCTTGAGGATGGATCACTGGCCAGAGCTTGCACAGTATGCAATTGAGCTACTGGCCTGTCCTGCATCCAGCGTTCTTTCGGAACGCACATTCAGTGCTGCTGGAGGATTTGTCACGGATCACAGGGTGCGCCTGTCCACCGACTCGGTTGATCGACTGACTTTCATCAAGATGAACCAGTCTTGGATCACCACCAGCTACCACACACCTGATGCTGATATAACAGACTAATTGATTTTAACATGTCACATCCCTTCAAGACTGATGCTGATGCTGAGTGCCTGTGCTGTTATGTTGACTGGCTATCCTCCTCCTCCGAGTCCTCAATGATACGATTGATGATGATAGCTTGGAAGATCATTTTTGTTTATGGGTGCCGCCACCAGTGCCTAACGCCCAATTTTTCAGCCCCTGTTTAACAGGGGCGTGTAATTACAATTTTTGAAGCAATAATTTGCCATAGGGCTCATTGCTGTGCTCCAAGTACAGTATCTGTGAGGGGTTGCAGTGTTGTGCCACCAGTGCCTAAGGCCCAATTTTTCAGCCCCTGTTCAACAGGGGCGTGTCATTACAATTTTTGAAGCAATACTTTGCAACAGGGCTCATTGCTGTGCTCCAAGTACAGTATCTGTGAGGGGTTGCAGTGTTGTGCCACCAGTGCCTAAGGCCCAATTTTTCAGCCCCTGTTCAACAGGGGCATGTAATTACAATTCTTGATCTAATAATTCACAGCAGGGCCCATTGCTGCACCCACCAAGAGTAACTGTCAGGGCTTACAGTGTTGTGGCACCAGCACCACCATCAAAGGCCCAATTTTTACTACCACTGTTCAACAATTATATGTAATTAAAATTCCTGATATAATAGTTGACAGCAGGGCGTTCCAGCACCAACCAAGAGTAACTGTGAGTGCTTACAGTGTTGTGCCAACACCAACAACTAAGGGGCCTATTTCTGCAGAGTATATACGGCAGGTCCCTACTTTCAAACATCCAACTTACAAACGACTCCTACTTGCAAACGCAAGAAGACAACAGGAAGTGAGAGGAAATCTACCCCTAGGAAGGAAAATTCTCTCCTGTAAGAATAAATATGGGAGAAAGGTGTCTCCTCTGTACTGATGCTTTATCAGCAATCCTTGTTTCAAGAAAAACACCACATTTCAAAAACAGTTGTCATTGGGACGGAAAGTGAGGTGAAATGTTCTGAACAGGGGCACAGACAGCAAAACAAATGTTACAGGGGTGATAACCCTTACCTATGTTTTCCCTAAAGTTTAAAAATAGATTTTTGGGCTGGAGCTACACTTCAACAATGTACCTGTTCAAAATTACAAACAGATTCTACATAAGAACAAACCTACAGTCCCTGTCTTGTATGCACCGCCTGTATAGGGCTGTTCAGAGTATATAGGGCCTTTTTTATTTTATGTGCGGGGTTCCCCTTAATATCCATACAAGACCCAAAGGGGCTGGTAATGGGCTGGGGTAGGGGGGGGGGGTCATGGGGTAGCTATGCCATTTTTCTTAAAGAATTTCATCCATATTACCGGGACCAGACATTACATTAAAGCCGCAAGCAGTTTTAAATGGCTTTTTTTTCCTTTAGAAGTGTCATTTTGTGCAGGGACATTTCTAAACACGGGAAACACGTGGCACTTCACAGGCATACTTTAGACACCCCCCAGGTACGATATTTAAAGGAATATTTGACTTTTTTTTTTCACTTTATGCATCATTAAAATGACTGCTCCCGAAAAACGACCGTTTTTAAAACTTCTTTTTGCATTGATACATGTCCCCTGGTGCAGAACCCGGGTTCCCAAACCCTTTTTAGGACAATAACATGCATAATAGTTGTTATAATTAGCACTTTAGAATTCGAACGTTCGCATCCATTGTATTTAATAGGGTTCTAATGTTCGTTCGAACTTTCGGTCCGTTCGCGGGTTCTGGTGCGAACCGAACCCGGGGGTGTTCGGCTCATCACTAGTGATGACCTGTAATAGGAGACAGTCAGGTGTGATGACCTGTCATAGGAGACAGCCAGGTGTGATGACCTGTCATAGGAGACAGTCAGGTGTGATGACCTCTCATAGAAGACAGTCAGGTGTGATGACCTGTCATAGGAGACAGTCAGGTGTGATGACCTCTCATAGGAGACAGTCAGGTGTGATGACCTATCATAGGAGACAGTCTGGTGTGATGACCTGTCATAGGAGACAGCCAGGTGTGATGACCTGTCATAGGAGACAGCCAGGTGTGATGACCTGTCATAGGAGACAGCCAGGTGTGATGACCTCTCATAGGAGACAGCCAGGTGTGATGACCTGTCATAGGAGACAGTCAGATGTGATGACCTGTCATAGGAGACAGCCAGGTGTGATGACCTGTCATAGGAGTTAGCCAGGTGTGATGACCTGTCATAGGAGACAGCCAGGTGTGATGACCTGTCATAGGAGACAGCCAGGTGTGATGACCTTTCATAGGAGACAGTCAGGTGTGATGACCTCTCATAGAAGACAGTCAGGTGTGATGACCTGTCATAGGAGACAGCCAGGTGTGATGACCTCTCATAGGAGACAGCCAGGTGTGATGACCTGTCATGGAAGACAGTCAGGTGTGATGACCTGTCATAGGAGACAGCCAGGTGTGATGATCTGTCATAGGAGACAGTCAGGTGTGATGACCTGTCATAGGAGACAGTCAGATGTGACGACCTGTCATAGGAGACAGCCAGGTGTGATGACCTGTCATAGGAGACAGCCAGGTGTGATGACCTCTCATAGGAGACAGCCAGGTACGATGACCTGTCATAGGAGACAGCCAGGTGTGATGCTCCCATGTACATAAGTATCACAGACTCCTCCCATGTTAATAAGTATCACAGACTCCTCCCATGTACATAAGTATCACAGACTCCTCCCACATACATAAGTATCACAGGCTCCTCCCATGTTTTGGTTGACATGTTTGGTATCTACTTACTCGATGTAACCTCATCTTATCAAACAATTGAGTATTATTTTGTGTAGAATGAAATTATTTTGAGAGTATTTTTTTCTGACAATATAGATTAGATATCATGTGGCAAAGGCTGTGTACATCCCCGCCTACTTCTGGTTTTTACCCCTCCCCCCCCCCCCCCGGCTAGCACCGGCTATGATTGTGCACAGCGAGAGTCAGTCAGCAAGTCCAGCCAATGATTTATGGCTGGAGCCTCCTGATCAGCTGTGTCCAATCACAGTCCAGAGCTCCGTGTCCAATCACAGCCCAGAGCTCCGTGTCCAATCAGAGCCCAGAGCTCCATGTCCAATCACAGCCCAGAGCTCCGTGTCCAATCACAGCCCAGAGCTCTGTATCCAATCACAGCCCAGAGCTCCGTGTCCAATCACAGCCCAGAGCTCCGTGTCCAATCACAGCCCAGAGCTCCGTGTCCAATCAGAGCCCAGAGCTCCATGTCCAATCACAGCCCAGAGCTCCGTGTCCAATCACAGCCCAGAGCTCTGTATCCAATCACAGCCCAGAGCTCCGTGTCCAATCACAGCCCAGAGCTCTGTATCCAATCACAGCCCAAAGCTCCTTGTCCAATCACAGCCCAGAGCTCCGTGTCCAATCACAGCCCAGAGCTCTGTATCCAATCACAGCCCAGAGCTCCGTGTCCAATCACAGCCCAGAGCTCCGTGTCCAATCAGAGCCCAGAGCTCCGTGTCCAATCACAGCCCAGAGCTCCGTGTCCAATCACAGCCCAGAGCTCTGTATCCAATCACAGCCCAGAGCTCCGTGTCCAATCACAGCCCAGAGCTCTGTATCCAATCACAGCCCAAAGCTCCTTGTCCAATCACAGCCCAGAGCTCTAAAAAGAGGGTTTGTCTCGTTCGGAATAAAAATTTGGACAAATTTTAGTTTTCCGGAAATTCGGAAGTATAGTACCAAATTTAAATGAATCCGAAATAACGAAAAAATTATGCGGACAAAATTTGAATTTGAATCGTTTTCCAGTTTCCAAAGAGAATAAAATAGAATAGAAAATAAAGAAAAAGAATAGATTTTTTTTATTATTATTATTCTATTCCTTTATTTTCTATTCTATTTTATTCTTTTTGGAAATTGTAAAACTTTTCGAATCGATCCGAATTTATCCACAATATTCCCAGAATATCTGTAAAAGACTATTTACTGGCTGTTTGATTCTGAACTCAACATGTTAGTTGAAAGATGCTGATGTCATCACCTCCAACCACTTGTCTGCCTGTTGTAATGTTAATGTGATTGTAACGGCACCCCAAATACGAAAGGGGGTAACGCCGTTTAGATCTCTTCCCTCTCCTGGACACAAATTCACTGCCGATACTCCACAGCCAGACGACCCCTTCCCATAGGAATTAATCCTTCTGGAAAAACGAGACAACACGCTCTATATCTTTCTGTCATGGATATGCAGTAGTGTTTGTCTGCCATCTTACCTTCCTCCTCATGTGTTCATCTAGAGACCAGACCTCCTTCACCTGGCTTCCTTTATAATCTCCTCCCAGCCTGACTCCACCCCAGGCCCTATCACTGAACACTATATTAACCTGTGCACTGCAAGCCTGCTTTGCTGATCAACGTGTTTGTTAGGCATTGTGTGTTTGGGTTCCTGCCTGCCGTGTGCTACGTCTGTCTCTCTGTTACGTTATTGGCTTGTCCCCGACCATCCCTGTCTGCTCGTGACCCTTGACCTTCGGCTCGTTCTTCGTTATCCTTGTCTGCTTGTGGCCCCTGACCTTCGGCTTGTTATTCGGTTCTCTCTATCGTGTGCTGCTGCTTCCCCTTATCCTACGGGGCGTGAGCTAGGAAACTCCAGGGGCCGCGACCTGGTCCCAGCCTGCAGCGTAACATCCTCACCACTAGAGGCCCTGGAGAAGACCAGCTGGGTCTTAGACTCCGCGCCCTGGGGAATCTTGGCTCTCGCTTCCGTTGGGATCCCGGTTGTGCTCCTCTGGTCCCGCTTTCCACAACCACCCAGTTTCCTATCCACAGAAGCCAGCCATAGGGTTCACTACCTCGCGGTGCACTCCTGTCCCCCTACGGTGTGCATCTGTCACCTGGCCACAGGTGACCCTGACAGTTTGATCAGCCATGAACCCGGCTGACATCCCGCTACCCGCGGATGATCCATTGCAGGGCATAGTTTGCAGACTTGAAACCCAGGAATCGAATCAGACCCAGGTGATGCGATTCCTCCAGGATCTGGCTTCTCGCTTCGAGCAGCTTCAGGCCTCCTTGGGAACCCTGAATCCGCAACCTCAAATACAATCAGCGGCTGCACCTATTGCACCAGTCGCAGCCACACACTCGCTACAACTGCCAGCTCCGTCCCGTTTCTCTGGGGACTCCAAGGCTTGCAGGGGGTTCCTTAGCCAATGCACGATTCATTTTGAGCTCCAGCCCCAAAACTTCCTGTCTGATCGGGCTAAGGTAGCCTATATCATTTCCCTCCTCTCTGGTGAAGCTTTAGCCTGGGCAGCCCCTCTGTGGGAACTGAATGATCCAGTGGTTTCTAGCCTGTCTGGCTTCTTGAAACTTTTTCGGAATATCTTCGAAGAACCGGCTCGTGTCTCTTCAGCGGCCAGCGCCCTTTTACGTCTCCGCCAAGAGTCTGCTTCTGTGGGACAGTATGCGCTTCATTTCCGCATACTGTCGGCTGAGTTGAGCTGGAACAATGAGGCCTTAGTCGCAACCTTTTTGCATGGCCTGTCTGATAGAGTGAAGGATGAATTAGCAGGAAGAACCATCCCCACTGATCTGGCCGGCGTTATCTCCTTGTGTAACCAGATCGATATTCGCTTTCAGGAGAGGACCTTAGAAAAGCGATGCCAGCACTCCTTGGTTCTTAGTCAGCCTGAGCTCCCCTCTCTTCGACCCGTAGAGCATCTCCTACCAGCTGAGGAACCCATGCAGCTGGGTCGGACCAGGCTATCCCCCGAGGAACGTGCTAGGCGCAGAACTCTTGGTCTGTGTCTTTACTGTGGGGGCAAAGGTCATTTTCGTGACACTTGCTCTCTTTGTCCAGAAAAACGTTCGGGTCCACTTCATCTGGAAAGTGGAGTATTGGACCCAGAAATATCACCTTCCCCTTCTCGTCTTCTGCTTTCTGTGTTCCTTCATGTTGGTGCTTCTTCTCATTCGGTCTCAGCATATCTGGATTCCGGAGCCGCTGGTAATTTCATGGACTGGGAAATCGCATCGTCCATGAGACTTACTCTTTTGCCCCTCACCACGCCTTTGGTGGTCTTGGCGATTGATGGTACTGTTCTCCCAGGGGGACCTATCCGCTTCCAGACCCTCCCTGTTAAGATGTCGGTAGGGACACTCCACCAGGAGTGGATATCCTTCCTTATCTTACCCAAGGCCTCAACGCCTATAATTTTGGGTCTCCCATGGTTACAGCTCCATTCTCCTCATGTGGACTGGACTACTGGACAGATCCTGGCTTGGGGTCCCTCTTGTTCCTCGTCCTGCCTACCCAAGGTTGCCCCCTGTGAATCTGAGCCGGTCATTCATTCCAGGTTGCATAACCATTTACATTTCTCTGTCCCTAACCACCCTTGGACGCACAGCCAGGCTAGCTTGTCTACAAGTCCTGCAGTCGCTACGTCTTGCGATGCGATTCAGGTAGTCGCTACACCTGACTCAGCTATTCACTCTGCCTCTGTACTAGTTATGCCAGTCCAGCCCATGCCCAGTGATCCTCTCACTTTTTCTTGTTCGGGACATTCTGCTTGTCCTTCAGCTATTCAGCTTGACTCCGGCGACATGTCACCTTCTAACCAACCTGACTTCAGGGTTCCACTGACATCTGCCCAGTCTGATGGTCCTGTGCAAGATGACCAGTTCCCCTTTAAGGGTATAGGGGACCCTCCTCAGATTCCTGTTGATCCTCTCATGCCCTTGCTTATTCCTAGAGAGCCTTTGGTCCTCAATAGATCTTCTTGTCATCTCCCTACCTCGTTTTCGGTCTCTGAGGATAATTTTAAGTACGAGGTTAGACAAGTTCTGGATTCTCGGCTCTGCAGAGGCATTCTTCAGTACCTTGTGCATTGGAGAGGTTTTGGTCCTGAGGAGGCGTCTTGGATCGCTGCATCTGATGTCGCTGCACCTCATCTGTTGAGAAGGTTTCATCAGAGATTTCCCTTTAAGCCTGGGTCCAGGCGGGGGAGGGCCCATAAGAGGGAGGGTACTGTCATGGATATGCAGTAGTGTTTGTCTGCCATCTTACCTTCCTCCTCATGTGTTCATCTAGAGACCAGACCTCCTTCACCTGGCTTCCTTTATAATCTCCTCCCAGCCTGACTCCACCCCAGGCCCTATCACTGAACACTATATTAACCTGTGCACTGCAAGCCTGCTTTGCTGATCAACGTGTTTGTTAGGCATTGTGTGTTTGGGTTCCTGCCTGCCGTGTGCTACGTCTGTCTCTCTGTTACGTTATTGGCTTGTCCCCGACCATCCCTGTCTGCTCGTGACCCTTGACCTTCGGCTCGTTCTTCGTTATCCTTGTCTGCTTGTGGCCCCTGACCTTCGGCTTGTTATTCGGTTCTCTCTATCGTGTGCTGCTGCTTCCCCTTATCCTACGGGGCGTGAGCTGGGAAACTCCAGGGGCCGCGACCTGGTCCCAGCCTGCAGCGTAACATCCTCACCACTAGAGGCCCTGGAGAAGACCAGCTGGGTCTTAGACTCCGCGCCCTGGGGAATCTTGGCTCTCGCTTCCATTGGGATCCCGGTTGTGCTCCTCTGGTCCCGCTTTCCACAACCACCCAGTTTCCTATCCACAGAAGCCAGCCATAGGGTTCACTACCTCGCGGTGCACTCCTGTCCCCCTACGGTGTGCATCTGTCACCTGGCCACAGGTGACCCTGACACTTTCCAAAAAATAAACTGACTTTATTGAAAAAAACATTGTAACTCTTATACACATCCAATACTGCATTAACCTGAATGAACAATGGTCCAGCTCCACCCACAACATAACAAGCCCCAATACACATTATTTTGACGTCTGCTAGGAGACAACAGGTTCTAATCCCCTTTATGTTTAAATAACTATGCATGACCTTTATATTCACCAGACTGTCTGATACTTTACAATACACACAAGTACAGACTTAATTAACACAATGAAAGATCCTTAGACGCCATCCTAGATTCATTTACATCACACAGGCAGGTAACACATCTCCCAATTAACCTGTTGAGTTCAGGGTAAAACAATCAGTACATATTGTGGACTAATATTACTATTTCAATTTCAAGCAATCCAAGCCATATTCTTAATGTCCATGGTTTCCTGGCTCACCCTGTGTCCAAAGTGACCCCCCTGTCACAGTCATCACCTCCAGCCACCTGTCTGCCTGTTGTAATGTTAATGAATCCAGGCTAACTTCTAAGGATCTTCTCTTTGTGGATTGGGCTAATTGACCCTGTATTGTATGAAGGAGTACTGTGATAATGTGTATTGAAGTTTAGGAGACAGCCAGGCTAGGAAACTCTGAGACAGCCAGGCTGCTTGAAGGAATTAGGTTATTAGCATGATAATTAGGTCTGGTCACAGGTGTAATTCCAGAGTAATATGATGCCCCTCCTCTTTTAACTGGGTATAAAACTTGTGGTCTTTTCAATAAAGATTGTCAGTCCTGCTTGAACCTCAAGACAGAGCTTCGTCTCGTTATTGGGGGAGAATTATTCTTATGGGTCTGGTTCTCCTGGTTGGAGTGTCGGTAGCTGCCTTGGTGTTCGGAAAGGGAATGTCCTAAACGTCTTTAACCCCTCTCATACTTGGGGTTTCGCTACACCAGGTAAAGTAACGCAGTGCTGTACAGCAGACAATGGCCTGGTCATGAAGGGGGGTAAAACCTTCCAGGGCTGAAGTGGTTAATATGTGTGTGGAAAATGAAAAAAAAAAGTAACTCCAGCAGAGCGAGGGTTAAAGTCCCCCAAAAACACCTCAACCCCCCTTTATTTACTCCAATATAAAGTATTTCACCCAAATCTCCCAATGTTCGCTATTATTTCGGGGAACGCTCTGAGTTTCGAGGTGTCGCTTGGCGGAATCGGAAGTCCCGCCGGTGACTTCTGCTCGCGGTTACACTTTGAAGTCACATGACGTCTATAAAGGCCGATGCGGGCCCGTGGCAGGTGAAGGTGGTTGGACTGGAATTTCAGGCTTGTAGATCCGGTCTGAGAAACAAAAGAGACGACTTGGGGGTCAGATTCCACCCTGTGCATAATAAACAACAGAGACACCAGTGACCCCTCCCCTCCCCTCCCCCCCACCCACTATAGAGTGTCAGCTCTGCAGGCGAGTTTATTCTCCAGGCAGAATCTGCAGCAAAAGCTGACATAAAAATCCCACCAATAAGAGGCCAGTTATACGGCATTCCGCAGAACTGAAATGTCATCGGCCCGGCCCCAGACACCGGGCACAATACCGCCGCCGACAAGATTTAGGAAGAAATTCGATTTTTATAAAAATAAATTATTGGATGTTTTATAGCAAAAAGAAAAAATAATGTTTTGTTTTTTTTTTGTTTTCTTTCAAGATTTTGTGTCTTTTTTCATTTGTTTAGCAAAAAATAAAACACAGAGATGATAAAATACCAGCAAAAGAAATAATGATATAAATGTGATTTGTGTCCAGCATCGCACAACCGCGCAATTACCAGTTATAGTAGCGCAGTGCTGAATAGCAAGAAATGGCCTGGCCATGAAAGGGTAAAACCTTCCGGAGCTGAGGGGGTTAAACACAGGAATATCAGTTTTAGGTGGAATAACCAATCACAATATTCCCCTAAAAACCGCAACAGGAAAAGAAACAGGAAGTTACATTATTTCTCGGGGGGGGGGGATGGTACTGTGAGGGAATCGCTGAGCTTTAGAATTTTCCCAAATTTTACAAAAGCTTAAAAGTGTCGGGGGTATGCAGGGGAGGGGTCAGAGGTACGCAGGGGAGGGGCCAGAGGTACGCAGGGGAGGACCTGTGCTGGGTCTCGTCTCTGACATATGCTCCAGTGTTCCTATCTCATCCCACGACCCCAAGTGACCTCCTGGGCACCCCAGTGTCATCCAGTGTGCCCCCCAGTGTCCCCATCTCACCCTGTGACCCCAAGTGACCTTCTGGCCACCCCAGTGTCATCCAGTGCCCCCAGCAAGACCATCTCACCCTGTGACCCCAAGTGACCTCCTGGGCACCCCAACGTCATCCAGTGTGCCCATGTCATCCTCCTGCCCCAAGTGACCTCCTAGGCATCCTAGTGTCATCCAGTAGCCCCCCCAGTGTGCCCATCTCACCCTGTGACCCCCTGGGCACCCCAGTGGACTCCAGTGTTCCTATGTCATCCTGTGGCTCCAAGTGACCTCCTGGGCACCCCAGTGTCATCCAGTGCCCCCCAGTGGGCCCATCTCACCCTGTGACCCTAAGTGGACTTCTAGGTACCACAGTGACATCCAGTGTTCCCTTTTCATCCTGTGGCCCCAAGTGACCTTCCGGGCACCCCAGTGTCACTCAGTGCCCCCAGCATGCCCATCTCACCCTGGGACACCAAGTGACTTTCTGGGCCCCCCAGTGTCATCCAGTGCCCCCCCCCCAGTGTGCCCATCTCACCCTGTGACCCCCTGGGCACCCCAGTGGACTCCAGTGTTCCTATGTCATCCTGTGGCTCCAAGTGACCTCCTGGGCACCCCAGTGTCATCCAGTGTGCCCCCCAGTGGGCCCATCTCACCCTGGGACACCAAGTGACTTTCTGGGCCCCCCAGTGTCATCCAGTGTGCCCTTGTCATACTGTGGCAAAAATGACCTCCTGAGGACCCCATTTTTATCCAGTGCCCCCAAGTTTACCCATCTCATCCTTTGACCCAAAGTGACCTCCTGGGCACCACAGTGACCTGTCTCCATGGTTGGGGGAAGGGTGGTGAGAAGACCTGTCTCCATGGTTGGGGGAAGGGTGATTAGAGGACCTGTCTCCATGGTTGGGGGAAGGGTGATTAGAGGACCTGTCTCCATGGTTGGGGGAAGGGTGATGAGAGGACCTGTCTCCATGGTTGGGGAAGGGAGATTAGAGGACCTGTCTCCATGGTTGGGGGAAGGGTGATGAGAGGACCTGACTCCATGGTTGGGGGAAGGGAGATAGGAGGACCTGTCTCCATGGTTGGGGGAAGGGTGGTGAGAAGACCTGTCTCCATGGTTGGGGGAAGGATGATTAGAGGACCTGTCTCCATGGTTGGGGGAAGGGTGATTAGAGGACCTGTCTCCATGGTTGGGGGAAGGGTGATGAGAGGACCTGTCTCCATGGTTGGGGGAAGGGAGATTAGAGGACCTGTCTCCATGGTTGGGGGAAGGGTGATGAGAGGACCTGTCTCCATGGTTGGGGGAAGGGAGATAGGAGGACCTGTCTCCATGGTTGGGGGAAGGGAGATAAGAGGACCTGTCTCCATGGTTGGGGGAAGGGAGATAAGAGGACCTGTCTCCATGGTTGGGGGAAGGGTGGTGAGAAGACCTGTCTCCATGGTTGGGGGAAGGGTGATTAGAGGACCTGTCTCCATGGTTGGGGGAAGGGTGATTAGAGGACCTGTCTCCATGGTTGGGGGAAGGGTGATGAGAGGACCTGTCTCCATGGTTGGGGGAAGGGAGATTAGAGGACCTGTCTCCATGGTTGGGGGAAGGGTGATGAGAGGACCTGACTCCATGGTTGGGGGAAGGGAGATAGGAGGACCTGTCTCCATGGTTGGGGGAAGGGTGGTGAGAAGACCTGTCTCCATGGTTGGGGGAAGGGTGATTAGAGGACCTGTCTCCATGGTTGGGGGAAGGGTGATTAGAGGACCTGTCTCCATGGTTGGGGGAAGGGTGATGAGAGGACCTGTCTCCATGGTTGGGGGAAGGGAGATTAGAGGACCTGTCTCCATGGTTGGGGGAAGGGTGATGAGAGGACCTGTCTCCATGGTTGGGGGAAGGGAGATAGGAGGACCTGTCTCCATGGTTGGGGGAAGGGAGATAAGAGAACCTGTCTCCATGGTTGGGGGAAGGGAGATAAGAGGACCTGTCTCCATGGTTGGGGGAAGGGAGATAAGAGGACCTGTCTCCATGGTTGGGGGAAGGGAGATAAGAGGACCTGTCTCCATGGTTGGGGGAAGGGAGATAAGAGGACCTGTCTCCATGGTTGGGGGAAGGGAGATAGGAGGACCTGTCTCCATGGTTGGGGGAAGGGAGATAGGAGGACCTGTCTCCATGGTTGGGGGAAGGGAGATAAGAGGACCTGTCTCCATGGTTGGGGGAAGGGAGATAAGAGGACCTGTCTCCATGGTTGGGGGAAGGGAGATAAGAGGACCTGTCTCCATGGTTGGTGGAAGGGAGATAAGAGGACCTGTCTCCATGGTTGGGGGAAGGGAGATAGGAGGACCGGTCTCTATGGTTGGGGGAAGGGTGATGAGAGGGCCTGTCTCCATGGTTGGGGGAAGGGAGATAAGAGGACCTGTCTCCATGGTTGGGGGAAGGGAGATAAGAGGACCTGTCTCCATGGTTGGTGGAAGGGAGATAAGAGGACCTGTCTCCATGGTTGGGGGAAGGGAGATAGGAGGACCGGTCTCTATGGTTGGGGGAAGGGTGATGAGAGGACCTGTCTCCATGGTTGGGGGAAGGGTAATGAGAGGACCTGTCTCCATGGTTGGGGGAAGGGAGATAGGAGGACCTGTCTCTGTGGTTGGGGGAAGGGTGATAGGAGGACCTGTCTCTGTGGTTGGGGGAAGGGTGATAGGAGGACCTGTCTCCATGGTTGGGGGAAGGGAGATAAGAGGACCTGTCTCTGTGGTTGGGGGAAGGGAGATAAGAGGACCTGTCTCCATGGTTGGGGGAAGGGTGATAAGAGGACATGTCTCCATGGTTGGGGAGATAAGAGGACCTGTCTCCATGGTTGGGGGAAGGGTGATGAGAGAACCTGTCTCCATGGTTGGGGGAAGGGAGATAAGAGGACCTGTCTCCATGGTTGGGGGAAGGGAGATAAGAGGACCTGTCTCCATGGTTGGGGAAAGGGAGATAGGAGGACCGGTCTCTATGGTTGGGGGAAGGGTGATGAGAGGACCTGTCTCCATGGTTGGGGGAAGGGTAATGAGAGGACCTGTCTCCATGGTTGGGGGAAGGGAGATAGGAGGACCTGTCTCTGTGGTTGGGGGAAGGGAGATAAGAGGACCTGTCTCCATGGTTGGGGGAAGGGTGGTGAGAAGACCTGTCTCCATGGTTGGGGGAAGGGTGATTAGAGGACCTGTCTCCATGGTTGGGGGAAGGGTGATGAGAGGACCTGTCTTCATGGTTGGGGGAAGGGAGATAAGAGGACCGGTCTCCATGGTTGGGGGAAGGGAGTTGAGAGGACCTGTCTCCATGGTTGGGGTGATGAGAGGACCTGTCTCCATGGTTGGGGGAAGGCAGATAAGAGGACCTGTCTCCATGGTTGGGGGAAGGGTGATAAGAGGACCTGTCTCCATGGTTGGGGGAAGGGAGATAAGAGGACCTGTCTCTGTGGTTGGGGGAAGGGTGATGAGAGAACCTGTCTCTATGGTTGGGGAAAGGTGATAAGAGGACCTGTCTCCATGGTTGGGGGAAGGGTGATGAGAGGACCTGTCTCCATGGTTGGGGGAAGGGAGATGAGAGGACCTGTCTCCATGGTTGGGGGAAGGGTGATGAGAGGACCTGTCTCCATGGTTGGGGGAAGGGAGATAAGAGGACCTGTCTGCATGGTTGGGGGAAGGGTGATAAGAGGACCTGTCTCCGTGGTTGGGGAAGGGAGATGAGAGGACCTGTCTCCATGGTTGGGGGAAGGGAGATGAGAGGACCTGTCTCCATGGTTGGGGTGATGAGAGGACCTGTCTCCTTGGTTGGGGGAAGGGTGATGAGAGGACCTGTCTCCATGGTTGGGGGAAGGGTGATAAGAGGACCTGTCTCCATGGTTGGGGGAAGGGTGATGAGAGGACCTGTCTCTATGGTTGGGGGAAGGGTGATGAGAGGACCTGTCTCCATGGTTCGGGGAAGGGAGATGAGAGGACCTGTCTCCGTGGTTGGGGTGATGAGAGGACCTGTCTGCAGGGTTGGGTGAAGGGTGATAAGAGGACCTGTCTCCATGGTTGGGGGAAGGGTGATGAGAGGACCTGTCTCTATGGTTGGGGGAAGGGTGATGAGAGGACCTGTCTCCATGGTTGGGGTGATGAGAGGACCTGTCTCCATGGTTGGGGTGATGAGAGGACCTGTCTCCATGGTTGGGGGAAGGGAGATGAGAGGACCTGTCTCCATGGTTGGGGGAAGGGAGATGAGAGGACCTGTCTCCATGGTTGGGGTGATGAGAGGACCTGTCTCCATGGTTGGGGGAAGGGTGATAAGAGGACCTGTCTCCATGGTTGGGGTGATGAGAGGACCTGTCTCTATGGTTGGGGGAAGGGGGATAAGAGGACCTGTCTCCATGGTTGGGGTGATGAGAGGACCTGTCTCCATGGTTGGGGGAAGGGTGATAAGAGGACCTGTCTCCATGGTTGGGGTGATGAGAGGACCTGTCTCCATGGTTCGGGGAAAGGAGATGAGAGGACCTGTCTCCGTGGTTGGGGTGATGAGAGGACCTGTCTGCATGGTTGGGTGAAGGGTGATAAGAGGACCTGTCTCCATGGTTGGGGGAAGGGTGATGAGAGGACCTGTCTCTATGGTTGGGGGAAGGGTGATGAGAGGACCTGTCTCCATGGTTGGGGTGATGAGAAGACCTGTCTCCATGGTTGGGGGAAGGGTGATAAGAGGACCTGTCTCCATGGTTGGGGTGATGAGAGGACCTGTCTCCATGGTTCGGGGAAAGGAGATGAGAGGACCTGTCTCCGTGGTTGGGGTGATGAGAGGACCTGTCTGCATGGTTGGGTGAAGGGTGATAAGAGGACCTGTCTCCATGGTTGGGGGAAGGGTGATGAGAGGACCTGTCTCTATGGTTGGGGGAAGGGTGATGAGAGGACCTGTCTCCATGGTTGGGGTGATGAGAAGACCTGTCTCCATGGTTGGGGGAAGGGTGATAAGAGGACCTGTCTCCATGGTTGGGGTGATGAGAGGACCTGTCTCCATGGTTCGGGGAAAGGAGATGAGAGGACCTGTCTCCGTGGTTGGGGTGATGAGAGGACCTGTCTGCATGGTTGGGTGAAGGGTGATAAGAGGACCTGTCTCCATGGTTGGGGGAAGGGTGATGAGAGGACCTGTCTCTATGGTTGGGGGAAGGGGGATAAGAGGACCTGTCTCCATGGTTGGGGTGATGAGAGGACCTGTCTCCATGGTTGGGGGAAGGGTGATAAGAGGACCTGTCTCCATGGTTGGGGTGATGAGAGGACCTGTCTCCATGGTTCGGGGAAAGGAGATGAGAGGACCTGTCTCCGTGGTTGGGGTGATGAGAGGACCTGTCTGCATGGTTGGGTGAAGGGTGATAAGAGGACCTGTCTCCATGGTTGGGGGAAGGGTGATGAGAGGACCTGTCTCTATGGTTGGGGGAAGGGTGATGAGAGGACCTGTCTCCATGGTTGGGGTGATGAGAAGACCTGTCTCCATGGTTGGGGTGATGAGAGGACCTTTCTCCATGGTTGGGGGAAGGGAGATGAGAGGACCTGTCTCCATGGTTGGGGGAAGGGAGATGAGAGGACCTGTCTCCATGGTTGGGGTGATGAGAGGACCTGTCTCCATGGTTGGGGGAAGGGTGATAAGAGGACCTGTCTCCATGGTTGGGGTGATGAGAGGACCTGTCTCCATGGTTGGGGGAAGGGTAATGAGAGGACCTGTCTCCATGGTTGGGGGAAGGGAGATAGGAGGACCTGTCTCTGTGGTTGGGGGAAGAGAGATAAGAGGACCTGTCTCCATGGTTGGGGGAAGGGTGGTGAGAAGACCTGTCTCCATGGTTGGGGGAAGGGTGATTAGAGGACCTGTCTCCATGGTTGGGGGAAGGGTGATGAGAGGACCTGTCTTCATGGTTGGGGGAAGGGAGATAAGAGGACCGGTCTCCATGGTTGGGGGAAGGGAGTTGAGAGGACCTGTCTCCATGGTTGGGGTGATGAGAGGACCTGTCTCCATGGTTGGGGGAAGGGAGATAAGAGGACCTGTCTCCATGGTTGGGGGAAGGGAGATAAGAGGACCTGTCTCCATGGTTGGGGGAAGGGAGTTGAGAGGACCTGTCTCCATGGTTGGGGTGATGAGAGGACCTGTCTCCATGGTTGGGGGAAGGGAGATAAGAGGACCTGTCTCCATGGTTGGGGGAAGGGTGATAAGAGGACCTGTCTCCATGGTTGGGGGAAGGGAGATAAGAGGACCTGTCTCTGTGGTTGGGGGAAGGGTGATGAGAGAACCTGTCTCTATGGTTGGGGAAAGGTGATAAGAGGACCTGTCTCCATGGTTGGGGGAAGGGTGATGAGAGGACCTGTCTCCATGGTTGGGGGAAGGGAGATGAGAGGACCTGTCTCCATGGTTGGGGGAAGGGTGATGAGAGGACCTGTCTCCATGGTTGGGGGAAGGGAGATAAGAGGACCTGTCTGCATGGTTGGGGGAAGGGTGATAAGAGGACCTGTCTCCGTGGTTGGGGAAGGGAGATGAGAGGACCTGTCTCCATGGTTGGGGGAAGGGAGATGAGAGGACCTGTCTCCATGGTTGGGGTGATGAGAGGACCTGTCTCCTTGGTTGGGGGAAGGGTGATGAGAGGACCTGTCTCCATGGTTGGGGGAAGGGTGATAAGAGGACCTGTCTCCATGGTTGGGGGAAGGGTGATGAGAGGACCTGTCTCTATGGTTGGGGGAAGGGTGATGAGAGGACCTGTCTCCATGGTTCGGGGAAGGGAGATGAGAGGACCTGTCTCCGTGGTTGGGGTGATGAGAGGACCTGTCTGCAGGGTTGGGTGAAGGGTGATAAGAGGACCTGTCTCCATGGTTGGGGGAAGGGTGATGAGAGGACCTGTCTCTATGGTTGGGGGAAGGGTGATGAGAGGACCTGTCTCCATGGTTGGGGTGATGAGAGGACCTGTCTCCATGGTTGGGGTGATGAGAGGACCTGTCTCCATGGTTGGGGGAAGGGAGATGAGAGGACCTGTCTCCATGGTTGGGGAAAGGGAGATGAGAGGACATGTCTCCATGGTTGGGGTGATGAGAGGACCCGTCTCCATGGTTGGGGGAAGGGTGATAAGAGGACCTGTCTCCATGGTTGGGGTGATGAGAGGACCTGTCTCTATGGTTGGGGGAAGGGGGATAAGAGGACCTGTCTCCATGGTTGGGGTGATGAGAGGACCTGTCTCCATGGTTGGGGGAAGGGTGATAAGAGGACCTGTCTCCATGGTTGGGGTGATGAGAGGACCTGTCTCCATGGTTCGGGGAAAGGAGATGAGAGGACCTGTCTCCGTGGTTGGGGTGATGAGAGGACCTGTCTGCATGGTTGGGTGAAGGGTGATAAGAGGACCTGTCTCCATGGTTGGGGGAAGGGTGATGAGAGAACCTGTCTCTATGGTTGGGGGAAGGGTGATGAGAGGACCTGTCTCCATGGTTGGGGTGATGAGAAGACCTGTCTCCATGGTTGGGGTGATGAGAGCACCTTTCTCCATGGTTGGGGGAAGGGAGATGAGAGGACCTGTCTCCATGGTTGGGGGAAGGGAGATGAGAGGACCTGTCTCCATGGTTGGGGTGATGAGAGGACCTGTCTCCATGGTTGAGGGAAGGGTGATAAGAGGACCTGTCTCCATGGTTGGGGTGATGAGAGGACCTGTCTCTATGGTTGGGGGAAGGGGGATAAGAGGACCTGTCTCCATGGTTGGGGTGATGAGAGGACCTGTCTCCATGGTTGGGGGAAGGGTGATAAGAGGACCTGTCTCCATGGTTGGGGTGATGAGAGGACCTGTCTCCATGGTTGGGGTGATGAGAGGACCTGTCTCTATGGTTGGGGGAAGGGGGATAAGAGGACCTGTCTCCATGATTGGGGTGATGAGAGAACCTGTCTCCATGGTTGGGGGAAGGGTGATAAGAGGACTTGTCTCAATGGTTGGGGTGATGAGAGGACCTGTCTCCATGGTTGGGGTGATGAGAGGACCTGTCTCCATGGTTGGGGAGATGAGAGGACCTGTCTCCATGGTTGGGGGAAGGGTGATGAGAGGACCTGTCTCCATGGTTGGGGGAAGGGTGATGAGAGGACCTGTCTCCATGGTTGGCGAGATAAGAGGACCTGTCTCCATGGTTGGGGGAAGGGTGATGAGAGGACCTGTCTCCATGGTTGGGGGAAGGGAGATAAGAGGACCTGTCTCCATGGTTGGGGTGATGAGAGGACCTGTCTCTATGGTTGGGGTGGTGAGAGGACCTGTCTCCATGGTTGGGGGAAGGGTGATGAGAGGACCTGTCTCCATGGTTGGGGGAAGGGTGATGAGAGGACCTGTCTCCATGGTTGGGGAGATAAGAGGACCTGTCTCCATGGTTGGGGGAAGGGTGATGAGAGGACCTGTCTCCATGGTTGGGGGAAGGGAGATAAGAGGACCTGTCTCCATGGTTGGGGTGATGAGAGGACCTGTCTCTATGGTTGGGGTGATGAGAGGACCTGTCTCTATGGTTGGGGTGATGAGAGCACCTGTCTCCATGGTTGGGGGAAGGGTGATGAGAGGACCTGTCTCCATGGTTGTGGGAAGGGTGATGAGAGGACCTGTCTCCATGGTTGGGGAGATAAGAGGACCTGTCTCCATGGTTGGGGGAAGGGTGATGAGAGGACCTGTCTCCATGGTTGGGGGAAGGGAGATAAGAGGACCTGTCTCCATGGTTGGGGTGATGAGAGGACCTGTCTCTATGGTTGGGGTGATGAGAGGACCTGTCTCCATGGTTGGGGGAAGGGTGATGAGAGGACCTGTCTCCATGGTTGGGGGAAGGGAGATAAGAGGACCTGTCTCCATGGTTAGGGTGATGAGAGAACCTGTCTCTATGGTTGGAGTGATGAGAGTACCTGTCTCCATGGTTGGGGGAAGGGTGATGAGAGGACCTGTCTCCATGGTTGGGGGAAGGGTGATGAGAGGACCTGTCTCCATGGTTTGGGAGATAAGAGGACCTGTCTCCATGGTTGGGGGAAGGGTGATGAGAGGACCTGTCTCCATGGTTGGGGGAAGGGAGATAAGAGGACCTGTCTCCATGGTTGGGGTGATGAGAGGACCTGTCTCTATGGTTGGGGTGATGAGAGGACCTGTCTCTATGGTTGGGGGAAGGGAGATGAGAGGACCTGTCTGTATGGTTGGGGGAAGGGGGATAAGAGGACCTGTCTCCATGATTGGGGTGATGAGAGGACCTGTCTCCATGGTTGGGGTGATGAGAGCACCTGTCTCCATGGTTGGGGTGATGAGAGGACCTGTCTCCATGGTTGGGGTGATGAGAGGACCTGTCTGCATGGTTGGGGAGATGAGAGGACCTGTCTCCATGGTTGGGGGAAGGGTGATGAGAGGACCTGTCTCCATGGTTGGGGAGATGAGAGGACCTGTCTCCATGGTTGGGGGAAGGGTGATGAGAGGACCTGTCTCCATGGTTGGGGAGATAAGAGGACCTGTCTCCATTGTTGGGGGAAGGGTGATGAGAGGACCTGTCTCCATGGTTGGGGGAAGGGAGATAAGAGGACCTGTCTCCATGGTTGGGGTGATGAGAGGACCTGTCTCTATGGTTGGGGTGATGAGAGGACCTGTCTCCATGGTTGGGGGAAGGGTGATGAGAGGACCTGTCTCCATGGTTGGGGGAAGGGTGATGAGAGGACCTGTCTCCATGGTTGGGGAGATAAAAGGACCTGTCTCCATGGTTGGGGGAAGGGTGGTGAGAGGACCTATCTCCATGGTTGGGTGAAGGGAGATAAGAGGACCTGTCTCCATGGTTGGGGTGATGAGAGGACCTGTCTCTATGGTTGGGGTGATGAGAGGACCTGTCTCTATGGTTGGGGTGATGAGAGCACCTGTCTCCATGGTTGGGGGAAGGGTGATGAGAGGACCTGTCTCCATGGTTGGGGGAAGGGTGATGAGAGGACCTGTCTCCATGGTTGGGGAGATAAGAGGACCTGTCTCCATGGTTGGGGGAAGGGTGATGAGAGGACCTGTCTCCATGGTTGGGGGAAGGGAGATAAGAGGACCTGTCTCCATGGTTGGGGTGATGAGAGGACCTGTCTCTATGGTTGGGGTGATGAGAGGACCTGTCTCCATGGTTGGGGGAAGGGTGATGAGAGGACCTGTCTCCATGGTTGGGGGAAGGGTGATGAGAGGACCTGTCTCCATGGTTGGGGAGATAAGAGGACCTGTCTCCATGGTTGGGGGAAGGGTGATGAGAGGACCTGTCTCCATGGTTGGGGAAGGGAGATAAGAGGACCTGTCTCCATGGTTGGGGTGATGAGAGGACCTGTCTCTATGGTTTGGGTGATGAGAGGACCTGTCTCTATGGTTGGGGTGATGAGAGGACCTGTCTCCATGGTTGGGGGAAGGGTGATGAGAGGACCTGTCTCTATGGTTGGGGTGATGAGAGGACCTGTCTCCATGGTTGGGGTAATGAGAGGACCTGTCTCCATGGTTGGGGGAAGGGTGATAAGAGGACCTGTCTCCATGGTTAGGGTGATGAGAGGACCTGTCTCTATGGTTGGGGGAAGGGTGATAAGAGGACTTGTCTCAATGGTTGGGGTGATGAGAGGACCTGTCTCCATGGTTGGGGGAAGGGTGATAAGAGGACTTGTCTCAATGGTTGGGGTGATGAGAGGACCTGTCTCCATGGTTGGGGTGATGAGAGGACCTGTCTCCATGGTTGGGGGAAGGGTGATGAGAGGACCTGTCTCTATGGTTGGGGTGATGAGAGGACCTGTCTCCATGGTTGGGGTGATGAGAGATCCTGTCTCCATGGTTAGGGGAAGGGTGATAAGAGGACCTGTCTCCATGGTTAGGGTGATGAGAGGACCTGTCTCTATGGTTGGGGGAAGGGTGGTAAGAGGACTTGTCTCAATGGTTGGGGTGATGAGAGGACCTGTCTCCATGGCTGGGGGAAGGGTGATAAGAGGACTTGTCTCAATGGTTGGGGTGATGAGAGGACCTGTCTCCATGGTTGGGGTGATGAGAGGACCTGTCTCCATGGTTGGGGGAAGGGTGATGAGAGGACCTGTCTCCATGGTTGGGGGAAGGGAGATGAGAGGACCTGTCTCCATGGTTGGGGTAATGAGAGGACCTGTCTCCATGGTTGGGGGAAGGGAGATGAGAGACCCTGTCTCTATAGTTGGGGGAAGGGTGATGAGAGGACCTGTCTCCATGGTTGGGGTAATGAGAGGACCTGTCTCCATGGTTGGGGGAAGGGAGATGAGAGGACCTGTCTCCATGGTTGGGGGAAGGGTGATGAGAGGACCTGTCTCCATTGTTGGGGTAATGAGAGGACCTGTCTCCATGGTTGGGGGAAGGGAGATGAGAGGACATGTCTCCATGGTTGGGGGAAGGGTGATGAGAGGACCTGTCTCCATGGTTGGGGTAATGAGAGGACCTGTCTCCATGGTTGGGGGAAGGGAGATGAGAGGTCCTGTCTCCATGGTTGGGGGAAGGGAGATAAGAGGACCTGTCTCCATGGTTGGGGTGATGAGAGGACCTGTCTCTATGGTTGGGGTGATGAGAGGACCTGTCTCCATGGTTGGGGGAAGGGTGATGAGAGGACCTGTCTCCATGGTTGGAGGAAGGGTGATGAGAGGACCTGTCTCCATGGTTGGGGAGATAAAAGGACCTGTCTCCATGGTTGGGGGAAGGGTGGTGAGAGAACCTGTCTCCATGGTTGGGGGAAGGGAGATAAGAGGACCTGTCTCCATGGTTGGGGTGATGAGAGGACCTGTCTCCATGGTTGGGGTGATGAGAGGACCTGTCTCTATGGTTGGGGTGATGAGAGGACCTGTCTCCATGGTTGGGGGAAGGGTGATGAGAGGACCTGTCTCCATGGTTGGGGGAAGGGTGATGAGAGGACCTGTCTCCATGGATGGGGTAATGAGAGGACCTGTCTCCATGGTTGGGGGAAGGGAGATGAGAGGACCTGTCTCCATGGTTGGGGGAAGGGAGATGAGAGGACCTGTCTCCATGGTTGGGGGAAGGGTGATGAGAGGACCTGTCTCCATGGTTGGGGGAAGGGTGATGAGAGGACTTGTCTCCATGGTTGGGGTGATGAGAGGACCTGTCTCCATGGTTGGGGTGATGAGAGGACCTGTCTCCATGGTTGGGGTGATGAGAGAACCTGTCTCCATGGTTGGGGGAAGGGTGATGAGAGAACCTGTCTCCATGGTTGGGGGAAGGGTGATGAGAGGACCTGTCTCCATGGTTGGGGTAATGAGAGGACCTGTCTCCATGGTTGGGGGAAGGGAGATGAGAGGACCTGTCTCCATTGTTGGGGGAAGGGTGATGAGAGGACCTGTCTCCATGGTTGGGGTAATGAGAGGACCTGTCTCCATGGTTGGGGGAAGGGAGATAAGAGGACCTGTCTCCATGGTTGGGGTGATGAGAGGACCTGTCTCTATGGTTGGGGTGATGAGAGGACCTGTCTCCATGGTTGGGGGAAGGGTGATGAGAGGACCTGTCTCCATGGTTGGGGGAAGGGTGATGAGAGGACCTGTCTCCATGGTTGGGGAGATAAAAGGACCTGTCTCCATGGTTGGGGGAAGGGTGGTGAGAGAACCTGTCTCCATGGTTGGGGGAAGGGAGATAAGAGGACCTGTCTCCATGGTTGGGGTGATGAGAGGACCTGTCTCCATGGTTGGGGTGATGAGAGGACCTGTCTCTATGTTTGGGGTGATGAGAGGACCTGTCTCCATGGTTGGGGGAAGGGTGATGAGAGGACCTGTCTCCATGGTTGGGGGAAGGGTGATGAGAGGACCTGTCTCCATGGTTGGGGTAATGAGAGGACCTGTCTCCATGGTTGGGGGAAGGGAGATGAGAGAACCTGTCTCCATGGTTGGGGGAAGGGTGATGAGAGGACCTGTCTCCATGGTTGGGGTAATGAGAGGACCTGTCTCCATGGTTGGGGGAAGGGAGATGAGAGGACCTGTCTCCATGGTTGGGGGAAGGGAGATAAGAGAACCTGTCTCCATGGTTGGGGTGATGAGAGGACCTGTCTCTATGGTTGGGGTGATGAGAGGACCTGTCTCCATGGTTGGGGGAAGGGTGATGAGAGGACCTGTCTCCATGGTTGGGGAGATAAAAGGACCTGTCTCCTTGGTTGGGGGAAGGGTGGTGAGAGAACCTGTCTCCATGGTTGGGGGAAGGGAGATAAGAGGACCTGTCTCCATGGTTGGGGTGATGAGAGGACCTGTCTCCATGGTTGGGGTGATGAGAGGACCTGTCTCTATGGTTGGGGTGATGAGAGGACCTGTCTCCATGGTTGGGGGAAGGGTGATGAGAGGACCTGTCTCCATGGTTGGGGGAAGGGTGATGAGAGGACCTGTCTCCATGGTTGGGGTAATGAGAGGACCTGTCTCCATGGTTGGGGGAAGGGAGATGAGAGGACCTGTCTCCATGGTTGGGGGAAGGGTGATGAGAGGACCTGTCTCCATGGTTGGGGTAATGAGAGGACCTGTCTCCATGGTTGGGGGAAGGGAGATGAGAGGACCTGTCTCCATGGTTGGGGGAAGGGAGATAAGAGGACCTGTCTCCATGGTTGGGGTGATGAGAGGACCTGTCTCTATGGTTGGGGTGATGAGAGGACCTGTCTCCATGGTTGGGGGAAGGGAGATGAGAGGACCTGTCTCCATGGTTGGGGGAAGGGAGATAAGAGAACCTGTCTCCATGGTTGGGGTGATGAGAGGACCTGTCTCCATGGATGGGGTGATGAGAGGACCTGTCTCTATGGTTGGGGTGATGAGAGGACCTGTCTCTATGGTTGGGGGAAGGGTGATGAGAGGACCTGTCTCCATGGTTGGGGGAAGGGTGATGAGAGGACCTGTCTCCATGGTTGGGGTAATGAGAGGACCTGTCTCCATGGTTGGGGGAAGGGAGATGAGAGGACCTGTCTCCATGGTTGGGGGAAGGGTGATGAGAGGACCTGTCTCCATGGTTGGGGTAATGAGAGGACCTGTCTCCATGGTTGGGGGAAGGGAGATGAGAGGACCTGTCTCCATGGTTGGGGGAAGGGTGATGAGAGGACCTGTCTCCATGGTTGGGGTGATGAGAGGACCTGTCTCCATGGTTGGGGGAAGGGTGATGAGAGGACCTGTCTCCATGGTTGGGGGAAGGGTGATGAGAGAACCTGTCTCCATGGTTGGGGTAATGAGAGGACCTGTCTCCATGGTTGGGGTGATGAGAGGACCTGTCTCTATGGTTGGGGTGATGAGAGGACCTGTCTCTATGGTTGGGGGAAGGGTGATGAGAGGACCTGTCTCCATGGTTGGGGTAATGAGAGGACCTGTCTCCATGGTTGGGGGAAGGGTGATGAGAGGACCTGTCTCCATGGTTGGGGTGATGAGAGGACCTGTCTCCATGGTTGGGGTGATGAGAGGACCTGTCTCTGTGTCTCGGGGACTCCCAGGTGGAATTCTTTGACTCTCGGGTCACAATGGGGAAGTGATAAAGGTCGCGGTACGGAGACAATGTATCACATTATTCTCATATCAGCTTCTGATAAAATTCCACTTTGTACGCAGTCCCCCTCCCCCGGCCGGCCCCGAGACAACAGGCGAGAAGGAGAAGTGAGACCTGTGGGGGCCCCGGGGACGTCACGTGGCTCCTAAATCTCCAGTACAGAAAAGTCATCTGATGATTTCTATGTCTCAGACGAGGAAGCTGGTGGAATGGTGGGACTTGTAGTTCCCCACCCCCCGTCCAGCATCAGATAGCCGACATCTTTCAGGGGATACAATAACGTGTTTGACATAAAAATCCAGAACATGGGATTGGAAGTAAAAGAGTTCAGTCAGAGTTCAGTCAGAGTTCAGTCAGAGTTCAGTCAGAGTTCAGTCAGAGTTCAGCTCAATTAAAGTGGATCGAAAACCCAACTGAACTTTCAGATTAAATCAGCTAAATACTTTCCAGGCAAAGCAGAGGTCTCTCCGCAGAGGTCCGACACGCCTCCTGCTGTGTTAGACTTACAGCTCTCCAATCAGCAGGGGGCATGAGTTTCACCCGCTGAACCCCAATAGAATTTACATCCACAAAACAAAAGGTGTTCAAAGTCCCATCTTTAGTTTTTGTATAGAAAGCAGCCACAGCCTGAAAAGAAAAGCCTCTCCCCGGCCAGCATGCTGCAGAGAAGGGCCTGTGCTGCTTTCTGTACGGAAGCAGTAGTCTCTCTGCAATTTGCAAAACTCATCTCCTCTGATTGGGCAGCTCTGACTCACTAGATGGCATGTTTGACCTCTGCAGAGAGACCACTGCTTCCACACAGAGAGCACGGGTGTCATGGATATGCATTAATGTCTGTCTGCCATCTTACCTTCCTCCTCATGTGTTCATCTAGAGACCAGACCTCCTTCACCTGGCTTCCTTTATAATCTCCTCCCAGCCTGACTCCACCCCAGGCCCTATCACTGAACACTATATTAACCTGTGCACTGCAAGCCTGCTTTGCTGATCAACGTGTTTGTTAGGCATTGTGTGTTTGGGTTCCTGCCTGCCGTGTGCTACGTCTGTCTCTCTGTTACGTTATTGGCTTGTCCCCGACCATCCCTGTCTGCTCGTGACCCTTGACCTTCGGCTCGTTCTTCGTTATCCTTGTCTGCTTGTGGCCCCTGACCTTCGGCTTGTTATTCGGTTCTCTCTATCGTGTGCTGCTGCTTCCCCTTATCCTACGGGGCGTGAGCTAGGAAACTCCAGGGGTCGCGACCTGGTCCCAGCCTGCAGCGTAACATCCTCACCACTAGAGGCCCTGGAGAAGACCAGCTGGGTCTTAGACTCCGCGCCCTGGGGAATCTTGGCTCTCGCTTCCGTTGGGATCCCGGTTGTGCTCCTCTGGTCCCGCTTTCCACAACCACCCAGTTTCCTATCCACAGAAGCCAGCCATAGGGTTCACTACCTCGCGGTGCACTCCTGTCCCCCTACGGTGTGCATCTGTCACCTGGCCACAGGTGACCCTGACAGTTTGATCAGCCATGAACCCGGCTGACATCCCGCTTCCCGCGGATGATCCATTGCAGGGCATAGTTCGCAGACTTGAGACCCAGGAATCAAATCAGACCCAGGTGATGCGATTCCTCCAGGATCTGGCTTCTCGATTCGAGCAGCTTCAGGTCTCCTTGGGAACCCCGAATCCGCAACCCCAAGTACAACCAGCGGCTGTACCTATCGCACCAGTCGCAGCCTCACACTCACTAAGATTGCCAGCTCCGTTCCGTTTCTCTGGGGACTCCAAGGCCTGCAGGGGGTTTCTCAGCCAATGCACAATTCATTTTGAGCTTCAGCCTCAAAGCTTCCTGTCTGACCGGGCTAAGGTAGCCTATATAATTTCCCTCCTCTCCGGTGAAGCTTTGGCCTGGGCTGCCCCCCTGTGGGAGAGGAACGATCCGGTGGTTTCCAGTCTGTCCGAATTCTTGAAGCTCTTTCGTAATATCTTCGAAGAGCCGGCTCGGGCTTCTTCAGCGGCTAGTGCTGTCTTACGTCTTCGCCAAGAATCTAGTTCAGTGGGGCAATATGCTCTTCAGTTCCGTATCCACACAGCTGAATTGAGCTGGAATAATGAGGCCCTGGTCGCTACCTTTTTACATGGCCTCTCTGACCGAGTGAAAGACGAATTAGCGGGAAGAGCCATTCCCGTCGGTCTGGACGATGTAATTTCATTATGCAACCAGATCGACATTCGTTTTCAAGAGAGGTCCTTAGAAAAAAGACGCCAGCACTCTCTGGGTCCTAGCCAGTCTGAGCTCCCCTCCCTTCATTCCGTGGAGCATCCTCTACCTGCTGAAGAACCTATGCAGCTGGGCCGGACCAGACTAACCCCCGAAGAACGTGCTAGGCGCAGAACTCTGGGCTTGTGCCTCTATTGTGGGGGCAAGGGTCATTTTCGTGACTCCTGCTCGCTTCGTCCGGGAAACGCTCGGGTCTAATACATTTGGAAGGTGGAGTATTGGACCCAGAAACATCACCTTCTCGCCTGCTCTTGCCGGTGTCCCTTCATGTAGGCACTTCTCCTCAGTCAACCCTTGCATACCTGGATTCCGGGGCTGCCGGCAATTTCATGGATTGGAGAACTGCTTCTTCTATGAAGCTTACCCTTTCACCTCTCACTACCCCATTGGTAGTCTCGGCAATTGATGGCACTGTTCTCCCAGGGGGCCCTATTCGCTTCCAGACGCTACCCATTAGGATGTCGGTAGGGATTCTCCACCAGGAGTGGATATCCTTTCTTATTCTACCCAAGGCCTCTACCCCAGTTGTATTGGGCCTCCCTTGGCTACAGCTCCACTCTCCACATGTGGACTGGGTCTCTGGGCAGATCCTGGCCTGGGGTTCCTCATGTTTCTCGTCGTGTCTTCTCAAGGTGACCCCCAAGGAGAGTCTTCCGGTTGCTGCCACTTCTGTTTCTTCTGATCTTCCCGCCGCATACAGCGATTACCGGGATGTGTTCTGTAAAAAATCAGCTGAGGTGCTTCCTCCCCACAGGTCTTTTGACTGTGCTATTGATCTTGTCCCCGGAGCAACTCTACCCAGGGGTCGTACCTACCCTCTGTCCATCCCAGAGACCCAGGCCATGTCGGAGTATGTAGCAGAGAATCTGGAGAGAGGGTTCATCCGGAAATCCTCATCGCCTGCAGGGGCAGGGTTCTTTTTTGTTGCCAAAAAGGATGGTACCTTAAGACCCTGCATCGATTATCGGGGTTTAAATGCGGTTACTATTAAAAATCGATACCCCTTACCCTTAATATCTGAGCTATTCGATAGGTTGAAGGGTGCCTCCATTTTCACCAAGTTGGATCTCAGAGGCGCGTACAATCTCATTCGAATACGGGAGGGTGACGAATGGAAGACTGCATTTAACACTAGAGACGGGCATTACGAATATCTGGTGATGCCTTTTGGTCTGTGTAATGCTCCAGCCGTGTTTCAAAACTTTGTCAATGAAATCTTCAGAGATCTGCTGTACCAGTTTGTTGTCATCTATCTGGATGACATTCTGATCTTTTCTGAAAATCTGCTCGTCCACAGAAACCATGTCCGCACTGTACTTCAACGTCTTAGAGAGAACAATCTCTATGCCAAGCTGGAGAAATGTTCCTTTGAATGTTCTGAGGTCCTGTTTTTGGGGTGCTTTGTCTCATGTTCGGGGCTTCGTATGGACCCTGGGAAGGTCTTGGCTATCACCAACTGGCCTCTTCCTGCTAGCCTCAAGGCCACACAGCGCTTTCTTGGCTTCACTAATTATTATAGGCAGTTCATAAGGAATTACTCTTCCATTGCCGCGCCTATTATCGCTTTGACCAAGAAGGGTGTGAATGCCAGAGACTGGCCTCCCGAAGCTGTCTCTGCATTTCACAACCTGAAACAGGCCTTTGTTTCTGGCCCCCTCTTGAGGAGACCAAATCCTGGGAATGCATTTTTTATTGAAGTGGACGCTTCCTCAATGGGGGTGGGAGCTGTGCTTCTTCAAATCTTTGAGAAGAGACGCCAACCATGTGCGTTCTTCTCCAAAAAAAATTCTCAGGCAGAGAGGAATTATGCCATCGGTGATCGGGAACTTCTCGCAATTAAATTGGCGTTAGAGGAGTGGCGTCATCTCTTGGAGGGTTCCCCTCACTCCATAACGATCTTTACCGATCACAAGAATTTACAGTATCTACAGAATGCTAAACGTCTGAATCCTAGACAGGCCAGGTGGAGTCTCTTCTTTGCCCGTTTTAATTTCACGATTACCTACAAACCTGGTTCCTGCAACGGTCGGGCTGATGCGCTCTCTAGGTCATTTGACACTTTGGACGAGGAGTCCACCCCTGAACCTGAGCCGATCATTCCCACCTCATGCATTGTTGCCCACTCTACCACCCTGAAGTCTAAAATTCCGCCTGGTAAGACCTTTGTCCCCACTGAGCTAAGAGCTAAGATCCTTCGTTGGGGACATGATTCCAAGGTGGCAGGGCATTCTGGATTCCTCCGATCCTTCCTACTCATCAGTCGTCACTACTGGTGGCCTAATCTCCGCTCAGACGTCAAAGACTACGTTAAAGCTTGTCATGTCTGTGCTCAGTCCAAATCCTCCACACAAGCTCCTGCTGGTCTCCTCATGCCCTTGCCTATTCCTAAGGAACCCTGGGCCCATATTGCCATGGATTTTATCACCGATCTCCCACTGTCTGAGAATAATACAGTCATTTGGGTGGTAATCGATCGATTCTCCAAGATGGCTCATTTTGTTCCTCTTCCTGGTCTTCCTTCTGCCCCTGCCTTGGTTCCCATTTTCATTCGAGAAATTCTCCGCCTACATGGGGTCCCTTCTCATATTGTTTCCGACAGGGGAGTCCAATTCACGTCTCGTTTTTGGAGAGCCTTTTGCAAATCCCTCAATATTGTCTTGGATTTTTCTTCTTCTTACCATCCCCAATCCAATGGACAGACTGAGAGGGTTACTCAGGAGTTAGAGGTCTTTCTTCGCACCTTTGTGTCTTCTCACCATGACGATTGGTCCTCTCTACTCCCGTGGGCAGAATTCTCCCATAACAATCATGTGAATACCAGTTCGCAGAAGACACCCTTTTTCACAGTTTATGGAAAACACCCTCAACTTCCTCTTCCTATGATCTGTTCTCCAGACATTCCAGCTTTGGCTTCGGTTCAGGAGTCTCTCAATTCCGTTTGGGGTCACGTTCATGATTCCCTCCGGGCAGCTGCTGAAAAATTCAAAGGCTTTGCCGACCGCCGCAGGCGTAAACCGCCTTCTCTTCAGCCTGGGGACAAAGTCTGGCTCTCTACCAGGAACATCAAGCTCCGAGTTCCTTCTCTGAAGTTTGCTCCACGATTCATCGGTCCATACACGGTAACTGCTAAACTGAATCCGGTTTGTTTCAAACTCCAGATTCCTAAGAGCCTTAAAATCACTAACTCCTTTCATGTTGCTCTTCTAAAGCCTTTAGTCCTCAATAAATTCTCTCGTCCTCTTCCTACCGTGGCGCCTGTCTCTGAGGATAATCAGGAGTACGAGATCAGTCAAATTCTGGACTCCCGACTCTGTAAAGGCGTTCTTCAGTACCTCGTTCATTGGAAAGGGTTTGGTCCTGAGGAGAGGTCTTGGATCACTGCATCTGAGGTCTTTGCACCTCGTCTGTTAAAGGAGTTTCATCTGAAGTTTCCCTCTAAACCTGGGCCCAGGCGGGGAAGGGGGAGGCCTCGTAAGAGGGAGGGTACTGTCATGGATATGCATTAATGTCTGTCTGCCATCTTACCTTCCTCCTCATGTGTTCATCTAGAGACCAGACCTCCTTCACCTGGCTTCCTTTATAATCTCCTCCCAGCCTGACTCCACCCCAGGCCCTATCACAGAACACTATATTAACCTGTGCACTGCAAGCCTGCTTTGCTGATCAACGTGTTTGTTAGGCATTGTGTGTTTGGGTTCCTGCCTGCCGTGTGCTACGTCTGTCTCTCTGTTACGTTATTGGCTTGTCCCCGACCATCCCTGTCTGCTCGTGACCCTTGACCTTCGGCTCGTTCTTCGTTATCCTTGTCTGCTTGTGGCCCCTGACCTTCGGCTTGTTATTCGGTTCTCTCTATCGTGTGCTGCTGCTTCCCCTTATCCTACGGGGCGTGAGCTAGGAAACTCCAGGGGCCGCGACCTGGTCCCAGCCTGCAGCGTAACATCCTCACCACTAGAGGCCCTGGAGAAGACCAGCTGGGTCTTAGACTCCGCGCCCTGGGGAATCTTGGCTCTCGCTTCCGTTGGGATCCCGGTTGTGCTCCTCTGGTCCCGCTTTCCACAACCACCCAGTTTCCTATCCACAGAAGCCAGCCATAGGGTTCACTACCTCGCGGTGCACTCCTGTCCCCCTACGGTGTGCATCTGTCACCTGGCCACAGGTGACCCTGACAACGGGTCCTTTACCGCAGCATGCTGGCCGGGGAGAGGCTTTTCTACTCAGGCTGTGGCTGTTCTCTAAAGAAAATGAATTGTAAGATTTAATTTTTATACATTTGGAATGTGTTCAGCTAAAAATTCTGTTGGGGTTCAGTTAGTTATTCTTGTGCTCCCTGCTGATTGGAGAGCTATAGGTGTGACCCAGATCTCTGCAAGGAGACCGCTGCTTCCACACACAGCAAAGGACCCTTCTCTGCAGCATGCTGGCGGGGGAGAGGCTCTTCATCCCAGGATGTGGCTGCTTTACAATTAAAACTATAAGGAGCTGTAGAAGGATGGAGATGTCATATAGCGCCCCGCCCCCTCCAAACTATAGGAGCTCTCATCACCTCTATGATCTTGGAGGACTGGAGAGATTTCATGATGTCATGTCTGGTCCAGGGAGGAAGTAAATAAAACACAAGTCCCCCCTCTGTGTGATGAGATGTCAGTGTTACATTGTATCTCCCTGTATGTTGTGCTCCTTCAGGTGCTGAGACCACCGCCTGTGGAAGGGAATTCCACATCCTGGCCGCTCTTACAGTAAAGAACCCTCTATGTAGTTTAAGGTTAAACCTCTTTTCTTCTCATTTTAATGAGTGGCCCCGTGTCTTATTAATCTCCCTTCTGCGAAAAAGTTTTCTCCCTATTGTGGGGTCACCAGTCCGGTATTTATACATTGAAATCATTTCCCCTCTCCAGCGTCTCTTCTCCAGAGAGAATAAGTTCAGAGCCCCCAACCTTTCCTCATTACTAATATCCTCCAGACCCTTTATTAGCTTTGTTGCCCTTCTTTGTACTCTCTCCATTTCCAGTACATCCTTCCTGAGGACTGGTGCCCAGAACTGGACGGCATACTCCAGGTGCGGCCGGACCAGAGTCTTGTAGAGCTGGAGAATTATCCTCTTATCTCTGGAGTTATTCTCCTTTTTAATGCCAATATTCTGTTTGCTTTGTTATCAGCAGCTTGGCATTGCTGAGCCTCACCTACTAGGACCCCCAGCTCCTTTTCCATCCTAGATCCCCCCAGAGGTTCTCCCCCCCCCCATACCTGAGCTCCTCCCTCCCCTATACCTGGGCTCCTCCCTCCCCCATACCTGAGCCTATCATCTACTAGGACCCCCAGGTCATTTTCCACACTAGATTCCTCCCTCCCCAATACGTGAGCTTCTCCCTCCCCCATACCTGAGCTCCTCCCTCCCCCATACCTGAGCTCCTCCCCCATACCTGATCTCCTCCCTCCCCCATACCTGAGCTCCTCCCCCCATACCTGAGCTCCTCCCTCCCCCATACCTGAGCTCCTCCCCACATACCTGAGCTCCTCCCTCCTCCATACCTGAGCTCCTCCCCCCATACCTGAGCTCCTCCCTCCCCCATTGCTGAGCCTGTCATCTACTAGAACCCCCAGGTCCTTCTCCATCCTAGATTCCCCCAGAGGTTCTCCACCCATACCTGAGCTCCTCCCTCCTCCATACCTGAGCTCCTTCCCCCATACCTGAGCTCCTCCCTCCCCTATTGCTGAGCCTGTCATCTACTAGAACCCCCAGGTCCTTCTCCATCCTAGATTTCCCCAGAGGTTCTCCACCCATACCTGAGCTCCTCCCTCCCCCATACCTGAGCTCCTCCCCCCATACCTGAGCTCCTCCCTCCCCCATACCTGAGCTCCTCCCTCCCCCATACCTGAGCTCCTCCCCCCATACCTGAGCTCCTCCCTCCCCCATACCTGAGCTCCTCCCCCCATACTTGAGCTCCTCCCTCCTCCATACCTGAGCTCCTCCCCCCATACCTGAGCTCCTCCCTCCCCCATTGCTGAGCCTGTCATCTACTAGAACCCCCAGGTCCTTCTCCATCCTAGATTCCCCCAGAGGTTCTCCACCCATACCTGAGCTCCTACCTCCTCCATACCTGAGCTCCTCCCCCCATACCTGAGCTCCTCCCTCCCCTATTGCTGAGCCTGTCATCTACTAGAACCCCCAGGTCCTTCTCCATCCTAGATTCCCCCAGAGGTTCTCCACCCATACCTGAGCTCCTCCCTCCCCCATACCTGAGCTCCTCCCCCCATACGTGAGCTCCTCCCTCCCCCATACCTGAGCTCCTCCCCCCATACCTGAGCTCCTCCCTCCCCCATTGCTGAGCCTGTCATCTACTAGGACCCCCAGGTCCTTTTCCACCCTAGATCCCCCCAGAGGTTCTCCACCCATACCTAAGCTCCTACCTCCTCCATACCTGAGCTCCTCCCCCCATACCTGAGCTCCTCCCTCCCCTATTGCTGAGCCTGTCATCTACTAGAACCCCCAGGTCCTTCTCCATCCTAGATTCCCCCAGAGGTTCTCCACCCATACCTGAGCTCCTCCCTCCCCCATACCTGAGCTCCTCCCCCCATACGTGAGCTCCTCCCTCCCCCATACCTGAGCTCCTCCCCCCATACCTGAGCTCCTCCCTCCCCCATTGCTGAGCCTGTCATCTACTAGGACCCCCAGGTCCTTTTCCACCCTAGATCCCCCCAGAGGTTCTCCCCCCATTGTATAGATTGTATTCATATTTTTACCACCCAAATGCATTATTTTACATTTTTCTACATTGACCCTCATTTGCCATGTAGTTGCCCCCCCCCCCCCCCCTCATTCATTTGTTCAGATCTTCTTACAAGGTTTCCACATCCTGCGGAGAAGTTATTGCCTTGCTTAGCTTATGTAGTGACCTCACCCCTCTCACCCCTTCTCATTCTTGGCTTGTTGGTCTTGTCTAGGGGGGTTAGTACCGGGGGGGAGGGATGAGATACACCACGGCCCATGTCCTCCAAGGTGTAGAGGTGAAGGCTAGAAAGATCGGGTTTTGTGTAGGTGTCTGTAACGGCACCCCAAGTATGAAAGGGGTTAACGCCGTTTAGGATATTCCCTCTCTGGACACACATCAGCTACCGACACTCCACAGTCAGGCGACCGCTTCCCATAGGATTAATCCTTCCAAACATACGAGACAAACACTCTGTATGAAGTTTCCAACTGGACTGACCTTCTTTATTGACCAACCCCCAGTTTTATACACACCGAGAAGAGGTTCTTACATTCTCCTCAGACAATACACCTTTGACCAGACCTAATTTACATGAGCTAATTAACTACAGCTGATGACTCAGACACATGACCTTTAGGCTAGCCTTACTGTCTCCCAATACACATCTGACATGTTAGCAGACACAGATGGGGGCTGGATGTGGTGACATTAGCATCTAACAGTATGTGTCCTAATATCATGAAGGAGTCACTTTCCAGTTAACCTGTTGAGTTCAGAATCAAACAGTAAATAGTTCTTTACAGATATCCTGGGGAATAATGTGGAAAAATATCACTGTCCCATTTTAAAGCAATCCAAGACAAATTCTTAATGTCCATTATTTTCTTGCTCACCCTGTGCCCAAAGTGACCCCTGTCACAGTGTCCCAGACTCAAATCCTTTCTTCGAATTGACTCCCTTTGCTCCCAGTAACCAGAGTTCCACACACTGAAAGGGTCCAACTCGTATTTATTCTCCTCAATAAATAGTCATTCAGCACAGACAGGTTGAGACCCAGAGAACACTTCAGTATTTGTGACACCGACTATATAGAACAAGAACATGAATTACCTTCGCTATCACAGCCCAGGGCGACAGCGCCACCTGCAGACCGCAGGGAACCTCACACCACCAGAGTCCTCCAAGAACCAAAAAAGGGTCTCAGCTTCCCTAACAATCAATGCATCTGGGTTACACTACCACCCAGATGCCTCCCCTAAAATCAAATACCCGCTACACTTAGTATCGTCTGCAAATACAGAGATTGCACTGCTTACCCCATCCTCCAGCACAGAACCCTGGGGGACCCCACTACCCACCCCCGACCATTCCGAGTACTCCCCATTTATCACCCCCCTCTGAACTCGCCCTTGTAGTCATTTTTCAATCCCTGTACTCACCCCTATGGTCCATGCCAACGGACCTTACTTTGTACAGTAAACGTTTATAGGGAACTGTGTCAAATGCTTTGCAAAATCCAGATACACCACGTCTACGGACCTTCCTTTATCTAGATACACCACGTCTACGGGCCTTCCTTTATCTAGATACACCACGTCTACGGACCTTCCTTTATCCAGATACACCACGTCTACGGGCCTTCCTTTATCCAGATACACCACATCTACAGACCTTCCTTTATCCAGATACACCACGTCTACGGGCCTTCCTTTATCCAGATACACCACGTCTACGGGCCTTCCTTTATCCAGATACACCCCATCTACGGGCCTTCCTTCATCCAGATACACCACGTATACGGGCCTTCCTTTATCCAGATACACCACGTCTACGGGCCTTCCTTTATCTAGATACACCACGTCTATGGGCCTTCCTTTATCCAGATACACCACGTCTACGGGCCTTCCTTTATCCATATACATCACATCTACAGGCCTTCCTTTATCCAGATACACCACGTCTACGGGCCTTCCTTTATCCAGATACACCCCATCTACGGGCCTTCCTTCATCCAGATACACCACGTCTACGGGCCTTCCTTTATCCAGATACACCACGTCTACGGGCCTTCCTTTATCCAGATAAACCACGTCTACGGGCCTTCCTTTATCTAGATACACCACGTATACGGGCCTTCCTTTATCCAGATACATCACGTCTACGGACCTTCCTTTATCCAGATACACCACGTCTACGGACCTTCCTTTATCTAGATACACCACGTCTACGGGCCTTCCTTTATCTAGATACACCACATCTACGAGCCTTCCTTTATCCAGATACACCACGTCTACAGGCCTTCCTTTATCCAGATACACCACGTCTACGGGCCTTCCTTTATCTAGATACACCACGTATACGGGCCTTCCTTTATCTAGATACACCACGTATACGGGCCTTCCTTTATCTAGATACACCACATCTACGGACCTTCCTTTATCCAGATACACCAAGTCTACAGGCCTTCCTTTATCTAGATACACCACGTCTACGGGCCTTCCTTTATCTAGATACACCACGTCTACGGACCTTCCTTTATCCAGATACACCATGTCTACGGGCCTTCCTTTATCCAGATACACCACGTCTACGGACCTTCCTTTATCTAGATACACCACGTCTATGGACCTTCCTTTATCCAGATACACCACGTCTACGGGCCTTCCTTTATCCAGATACACCACGTCTACGGGCCTTCCTTTATCCAGATACACCCCATCTACGGGCCTTCCTTCATCCAGATACACCACGTCTACGGGCCTTCCTTTATCCAGATACACCACGTCTACGGGCCTTCCTTTATCCAGATACACCCCATCTACGGGCCTTCCTTCATCCAGATACACCACGTCTACGGACCTTCCTTTATCCAGATACACCACGTCTACGGGCCTTCCTTTATCCAGATACACCACGTCTACGGGCCTTCCTTTATCCAGATACACCCCATCTACGGGCCTTCCTTCATCCAGATACACCACGTCTACGGGCCTTCCTTTATCCAGATACACCCCATCTACGGGCCTTCCTTTATCTAGATACACCACATCTACGAGCCTTCCTTCATCCAGATACACCACGTCTACGGACCTTCCTTTATCCAGATACACCCCATCTACGGGCCTTCCTTTATCTAGATACACCACGTCTACGGGCCTTCCTTTATCCAGATACACCACGTCTACGGACCTTCCTTTATCCAGATACACCACGTCTACGGGCCTTCCTTTATCCAGATACACCACATCTACAGACCTTCCTTTATCCAGATACACCACGTCTACGGGCCTTCCTTTATCTAGATACACCACGTCTACGGGCCTTCCTTTATCCAGATACACCACGTCTACGGGCCTTCCTTTATCCAGATACACCCCATCTACGGGCCTTCCTTCATCCAGATACACCACGTATACGGGCCTTCCTTTATCCAGATACACCACGTCTACGGGCCTTCCTTTATCTAGATACACCACGTCTATGGGCCTTCCTTTATCCAGATACACCACGTCTACGGGCCTTCCTTTATCCAGATACACCCCATCTACGGGCCTTCCTTCATCCAGATACACCACGTCTACGGGCCTTCCTTTATCCAGATACACCACGTCTACGGGCCTTCCTTTATCCAGATACACCACGTCTACGGACCTTCCTTTATCTAGATACACCACGTATACGGGCCTTCCTTTATCTAGATACACCACATCTACGGACCTTCCTTTATCCAGATACACCACGTCTACAGGCCTTCCTTTATCTAGATACACCACGTCTACGGGCCTTCCTTTATCTAGATACACCACGTCTACGGACCTTCCTTTATCCAGATACACCATGTCTACGGGCCTTCCTTTATCCAGATACACCACGTCTACGGACCTTCCTTTATCTAGATACACCACGTCTATGGACCTTCCTTTATCCAGATACACCACGTCTACGGGCCTTCCTTTATCCAGATACACCACGTCTACGGGCCTTCCTTTATCCAGATACACCCCATCTACGGGCCTTCCTTTATCCAGATACACCACGTCTACGGGCCTTCCTTTATCCAGATACACCCCGTCTACGGGCCTTCCTTCATCCAGATACACCCCATCTACGGGCCTTCCTTCATCCAGATACACCACGTCTACGGACCTTCCTTTATCCAGATACACCACGTCTACGGGCCTTCCTTTATCCAGATACACCACGTCTACGGGCCTTCCTTTATCCAGATACACCCCATCTACGGGCCTTCCTTCATCCAGATACACCACGTCTACGGGCCTTCCTTTATCCAGATACACCCCATCTACGGGCCTTCCTTTATCTAGATACACCACATCTACGAGCCTTCCTTCATCCAGATACACCACGTCTACGGACCTTCCTTTATCCAGATACACCCCATCTACGGGCCTTCCTTTATCTAGATACACCACGTCTACGGGCCTTCCTTTATCTAGATACACCACGTCTACGGGCCTTCCTTTATCCAGATACACCACGTCTACGGACCTTCCTTTATCTAGATACACCACATCTACGGGCCTTCCTTTATCTAGATACACCACATCTACAGACCTTCCTTTATCCAGATACACGACGTCTACGGACCTTCCATTATCCAGATACACCACGTCTACAGGCCTTCCTTTATCTAGATACACCACGTCTACGGGCCTTCCTTTATCTAGATACACCACGTCTACGGGCCTTCCTTTATCTAGATACACCACATCTACGGGCCTTCCTTTATCTAGATACACCACATCTACAGACCTTCCTTTATCCAGATACACTGCGTCTACTGGTCTTCCTTTATCTAGATACACCACGTCTACGGACCTTCCTTTATCTAGATACACCACGTCTACGGGCCTTCCTTTATCCAGATACACCACGTCTACGGGCCTTCCTTTATCCAGATACACCACGTCTACGGGCCTTCCTTTATCCAGATACACCACGTCTACGGGCCTTCCTTTATCCAGATACACCCCATCTACGGGCCTTCCTTTATCTAGATACACAACGTCTACGGGCCTTCCTTTATCTAGATACACCACGTCTACGGGCCTTCCTTTATCCAGATACACCCCATCTACGGGCCTTCCTTTATCTAGATACACCACGTCTACGGGCCTTCCTTCATCCAGATACACCACATCTACGGACCTTCCTTTATCCAGATACACCCCATCTACGGGCCTTCCTTTATCTAGTGTGAGGGGGTTAGCTCGGCAGCGGGTATGTGTGACCCCCGGGATGGGCTCCCCACCCAAAAACAGGCCCAGCAGACGGAGGTTGTGGTTTTCAAAATCAAAAAGGTGCGGTTTATTTTCTATTTACAGTGACAAAAACACAGCAAGGCAAAAAAAAACATAAACAAAATAAATCCTGGTCAACTTGACCTCTGACTAAACTTACAGGTTTCCTAACTAACGACTGGGATCAGCCTAGTGCTGTCCTAGTCCCTGGTTTTAAATGTCCAAGCAAAATGTAGCCACACAGGCTTTCTCTCACCGCACAGGGGTTCACTCTCCCTAGACAGTCCACACAGGTCTGCTTCCAGGCATGAGCTAACATCTAATGAATCTGGGAGTTTTTATAGAGGCCTAAATGAGCTGACAAGCTTCAGCTGGCCTCATCAACTCCCTGTCTGCACGACGCCCAGCCCTCTCCCTAGAGGTATGAGTCATCAATGAGCCCACTAGTCTCAGCTGGGCTTCATTAACTCTCTACCTAGTTGTATAAATCGGCGTAAAGCCTGAATCTGGGCGAAATATATCTACCCCCCTGGATGCAACCAGGTGACTTTACCTTCCTGCTGTCACATACCCCCCCCTCTTGTTTTAACCTCGGGGTTGGAACACCAGCAATCAGGCATTCATGTACTCGAGACAAAGCATCCACATTCCCCATTTGAACGCCAGGGCGATGCTTTACTGTGAAGTTGAATTCCTGGAGGGCCAGGAACCACCTATTCACTCTTCTATTTGTTTCCTTGTTTTGAGCCATCCACTTTAACGGAGCGTGATCCGTAACCATGTCAAAGTGCCTACCTAGCAGGTAGTACCGAAGGGAATCTAGAGCCCACTTCACCGCTAAACACTCCTTTTCAACGGTGGCGTAATTTACCTCATGGGACTTCAACTTCCTGCTGAGGTAAATGACTGGGTGCTCTTCCCCGTTCCAGACCTGGGACAATACTGCTCCTAACCCCACATCTGACGCATCACTTTGTACGACAAAGTCTCTAGAGAAGTCGGGTGAGTACAACACTGGCTGGCTACATAAGGCTTGTTTCAAGAACTGGAATGCTGCCTCAGCCTCGGGGGTCCATTTAATCATGACCGACCCTTTCCCTTTCGTCAGGTTGGTTAGGGGCACAGCCTTAGAAGCAAAGTGGGGAATGAAGCGCCGATAATAACCCGCGATTCCCAGAAAGGCCCGTACCTGCTTCTTGCTGTTGGGACGTGGCCAACTCTGGATGGCCTCGACTTTGTTGAGTTGGGGTTTTATCACTCCCCTGCCAATGGTGTACCCAAGATATTTGGCCTCCTCCTGCCCAATGGTACACTTCTTGGGGTTAGCCGTAAACCCCGCTTCCCGGATAGAGTCTAGGACTGCTTGCACTTTTGGCAGATGTGAGGCCCAATCTGTGCTATGGACAATTACGTCATCCAGGTAAGCCGCAGCATACTTCCGATGGGGCCTCAGTATCTGGTCCATTTTCCGCTGGAATGTGGCCGGCGCATTCTGTAACCCGAACGGCATTCTCTTATATTGGAACGCCCCGTCTGGGGTTACAAATGCGGTTTTCTCTTTGGCCGACTTGGCCAGGGGAATTTGCCAATACCCTTTTGTGAGGTCAAGAGTCGTCATGTATCGGGCTGTTCCCAGCCGGTCGATCAACTCATCTATACGTGGCATGGGGTAGGTGTCAAATTTTGTAACTTTGTTCAACTGACGAAAATCGTTACAAAATCGCCAGCTCCCATCCGGTTTAGGCACCAACACAATGGGACTAGACCAATCACTTTGGGACTCCTCTATCACCCCTAAGTTCAGCATTTTCTGTACTTCCTCCCGTATTGCCTCCCGTCGGGCCTCTGGGATCCGATAGGGTTTTAATTTCACCCTTTCACCGGGCGGGGTAATAATGTCATGCTCTACCCCAGATGTTTGTCCCGGCAGCTCAGAGAATACCTCCTTGTTGCGAAGCACAAACTCCTTAACCTCCTGTTGTTGGGGTTGTGACAAGGTGGCTGCGATTCCAACCTCAGGAATCACGCAACCAGTTTGAGCTGGTGACCAAGTGTCTGCGACTAGGGACTCTCTATCCCTCCAGGCTTTCAACAGATTAACGTGATAGATCTGTTCGGGCTTTCGCCTTCCTGGTTGTCTGACCTTGTAATTCACTTCGCTCACTTTTTCCATTATCTCGTAGGGGCCTTGCCATTTGGCAAGGAATTTACTTTCAACCGTAGGGACAAGTACCAATATCCTATCCCCCGGGGAAAAGGTACGGGTCTTGGCTCCACGGTTGTACACTCTCTGCTGTGCCAACTGCGCTTGGGCCAAATGTTCCTTCACGATGGGCATTACCTGTGCAATTCGATCTTGCATCAGGGCGACATGCTCAATCACACTCCTGTGGGGAGAACTCTCACTTTCCCAAGTTTCCTTGGCAATATCCAACAGCCCTCTTGGGTGTCTCCCATACAGTAACTCAAAGGGGGAGAATCCCGTAGAGGATTGGGGCACCTCCCTAATAGCAAACATCAAATAAGGAAGTAGACAGTCCCAATCCCTTCCATCTCTATCCACCACTTTCTTCAACATTTGTTTTAGGGTTTTGTTGAATCTTTCAACCAGCCCATCGGTTTGGGGGTGATACACAGATGTACGCAATTGCGTCACTTTGAACAATTTACACAGCTCTTTCATAACCCGGGACATAAAGGGTGTACCTTGGTCCGTAAGCAGTTCTTTACAAATACCCACCCGGCTAAAAACAAGAGATAGCTCTTTGGCTATGGTTTTGGCCGAGGTATTTCTGAGAGGGATCGCTTCTGGATAACGGGTGGCATAGTCCATTATAACCAATATGTACTGGTGCCCCCTAGCGGACTTGATTATAGGACCTACCAAATCCATTGCGATTCTCTCAAACGGGACCTCAATGATGGGTAGAGGGACCAGCGGGCTACGGAAATGTGGCATCGGGGCCGACCTCTGACACACAGGGCAGGAGGAACAATAATTTTCTATGTCCTTCATCACCCCAGGCCAATAGAATCTCTGTAATACCCTCTCTCGGGTTTTCTCTGTCCCCAGATGACCTCCAAGAATGTGCCCATGGGCCAACTCCAACACCAACTTCCTGTAAGGTTTGGGCACCACAAGCTGCTCAACGGTTTCTTCTGCCCTTTTTGCCACCCGATACAGTAGGTCCTTCTCTACGCTGAAGTATGGGTAAGTGCCGGTATTATCTGGGTTCACTAACTCGCCATCTATTTTCACTACGTTTTCCCGTGCCTTTATTAGGGCGGGGTCTTTCAACTGTTCTGTGGCAAAGTTTTCCCTGTGAACCTCAAGATCAGAAAACTCCACAGACGGTAGGTTTTCGTCTGAGGAGGTGGGCTCCTCTCCAGTTTCTTGAGTCTCCCCTGCCAATACTGACAAGGGAAATTCCGGAGAGTCCTCACCACTCTCAGGGGAGTTCTGGCTATCACATTCCTGGTACATAGGGGCACCAGTGGGGGGCTCAGGATCATCCCACAGTTCCCAGAACTTCGGAAAATCCCTTCCCACAATGGCGTCATGCGGTAACTGAGATACTAAGCCCACTGGATGAGAGAGGGTACCTTTGGGGGTCTCGAAACACACTGTAGTCACTGGATACTCTCGGGTGTCCCCATGCACACAGATAACGGCTACCTTGCTATTCCCAGAGACCTCTGTTTTAACTAACTCAGCCTTTATCAGGGTCACAAGGCTACCTGAATCCAGCAATACCACAACATTTCTACCATTAATACACATTTTGCATAAATGTTTCTCAGTTCCTCGAATGGCAGTGCATGCGACTGTCGCACACAGCGACTGACGTCTGCCCGTCAGAAAGTCACACTGCATGGGTTCCTCCACAACCGGGCAATTTGCTGCAATATGTCCCGCTTGCCGGCAGCGGTAGCAAACGATCCTTCTTGCCGCCTCTTGAGCTGCTGATTTCCCAGGCTGTTCTCGCCAAACTTGGGGTAGAGCTCCCACCCTCTCACTCTCTCCACCCTTACCCCTTGGAATCATCTTATCCGCCCCTGGGGATGGTCTGGTCTTAGGGTGGAAAGTCCGAGTGTCTCTGGAAGAGGCCGTCAGGTTCTCTGTAGCCAAGTATTTCTCCACACGATCCACAAGACCATCGGCCGTCTCTGGGTCTCCATGGCTTACCCACTTTTGGATGGCAGTAGGAAGAGCTCTCAAAAACCGATCCATTACAACACGTTCCACAATCTTTGGTGCGGACAAAGTCTCTGGCTGTAGCCACTTTCTGCTCAGGTGAATGAGATCATACATTTGAGACCTGGGGGGTTTTCCAAGCTGGAAAGTCCAGTTATGCACACGCTGAGCCCGGACAGCCAGGGTGACACCCAGCCTTGCCAATATTTCAGCTTTGAGCATCACATAGTCTTTTGCTTGGTTAGGCTCTAGGTCATAGTAAGCTTTCTGCGATTCACCAGTTAACAGAGGAGCCACTAGTCCAGCCCACTGCTCCTCAGGCCACTTTTCTCTTTCAGCAGTCCTTTCAAATGTGGTCAAAAATACCTCTGGATCATCCTCTCCAGTCATTTTTGTCAATAAACGACTCACCCCAAAGGACGCGGTATTAGTGGGACGGCTTTCCTCACTGGTCTGCGGACGTTGCTGCATTACTGCTTCCATCTGTTGTTGTAGTCTCTGCTCTTGCTTCTGCAACAGGTCTATGAAGCGGGCCTCAGATTGCTGTTGGGCTTGTTGCTGAGCCTCCAGACTCTGTTGTAAAGTTGCAAGGCTCTGTTGATGAGCTTGCTGCTGGGCTGCAAGGCTCCTTTGCAAACCTGCATTTGTCTGCTGTTGATTGGCATTTGCTAGAGCCAGCTGTTTCAGTATCTCCTCCATGCTGGCTTAAAAAAACTGCCCGCATTCTCCACCAACTGTGAGGGGGTTAGCTCGGCAGCGGGTATGTGTGACCCCCGGGATGGGCTCCCCACCCAAAAACAGGCCCAGCAGACGGAGGTTGTGGTTTTCAAAATCAAAAAGGTGCGGTTTATTTTCTATTTACAGTGACAAAAACACAGCAAGGCAAAAAAAAACATAAACAAAATAAATCCTGGTCAACTTGACCTCTGACTAAACTTACAGGTTTCCTAACTAACGACTGGGATCAGCCTAGTGCTGTCCTAGTCCCTGGTTTTAAATGTCCAAGCAAAATGTAGCCACACAGGCTTTCTCTCACCGCACAGGGGTTCACTCTCCCTAGACAGTCCACACAGGTCTGCTTCCAGGCATGAGCTAACATCTAATGAATCTGGGAGTTTTTATAGAGGCCTAAATGAGCTGACAAGCTTCAGCTGGCCTCATCAACTCCCTGTCTGCACGACGCCCAGCCCTCTCCCTAGAGGTATGAGTCATCAATGAGCCCACTAGTCTCAGCTGGGCTTCATTAACTCTCTACCTAGTTGTATAAATCGGCGTAAAGCCTGAATCTGGGCGAAATATATCTACCCCCCTGGATGCAACCAGGTGACTTTACCTTCCTGCTGTCACACTAGATACACCACGTCTACGGGCCTTCCTTTATCTAGATACACCACGTCTACGGGCCTTCCTTTATCCAAATACACCACGTCTAGGGGCCTTCCTTTATCCAGATACACCACGCCTACGGGCCTTCCTTTATCTAGATGGCAACTCACCTCCTCATAGAAGGGTAATAGATTAGTTTGGGAAGAACGATTCTTCATGAATCCATGCTGATTACTGCTAATGATACCGTTCTCATTACTAAAATCTTGTATATAGTCCCTTATCATCCCCTCCAAGAGCTTACATACTATTGATGTTAGGCTGACTGCTCTGTAATTCCCAGGGATGTATTTTTTGCCCTTTTTAAACGTTTTTTTTTTCTACATTGGCTTTTCTCCAATCAGCTGGTACCATTCCAGTCAGTAGACTGTCAGTAAAAATGAGGAACAATGGTCTGGCAATTATATGACTGAGTTCCCTAAGTACCCTCGGGTGCAAGCCATCTGGTCCCGGTGATTTATTAATGGTAAGTTTCCCAAGTCTATTCCTAATTCTGTCCTTTGTTAGCCATGGAGGTGCTTCCTGTGATGTGTCATGAGGAAAACACTGCAGTTTTGGTTACTGAAGCCCCCCCGCTTCCCTCGTGAAGACTGAGGAGAAGAAGAATAAATTCAATACCTTCCCCCATCTCCCCATCCTTTGTAACCAGATGACCTTCCTCATTCTTTATGGGGCCAATATGGTCTGTCCTCGCTTTTTTACTGTTTACATACTTAAAGAATTTCTTGGAAATTTTTTTGCTCTCCTCACTAAGTGTCTTTCATGTTCTATCTTAGCCACCCTTACATTTCTTGTTGCATTCTTTGTAAAGTCTGAATACTGATGATGATCCCTCAGCCTTTTATTTTTTGAAGGCCTTCCCCTTTGCTTTTATATGCATTTTTACATTGGAGTTCAGCCATCCAGGACTTTTGTCTTCTCTTTAAAAATGTTTTTTCCATTGGGATGCATTGGCTAATGCCCTTATTTAGTATGAAGCAAACCCCCCCTCCCCCCATCTCTCCTCCGTGTTCTTTGTTACTAAGATTTTATCCCAATTTATATCTTCTAGCGAGGTTCGTAGTTTAGGGAAGTTGGCTCTTTTGAAATTCAGTGTCTTAAGCCCTGTACACACGATGGACTGTTTTCATCGGACAAACCGATCGTGTATGGGCCCCATCGGTCTTTTTTCCATCGGTGTTTAAAAATAGAACATGTTTTAAATTAAAGAGGACCTGTCATCTCTTATTTCTATTACATGAGATCTCCATAAAGAGGACCTGTCATCTCTTATTTCTATTACATGAGATCTCTTCATAAAGAGGACCTGTCATCTCTTATTTCTATTACATGAGATCTCCATAAAGAGGACCTGTCATCTCTTATTTCTATTACATGAGATCTCCATAAGGAGGACCTGTCATCTCTTATTTCTATTACATGAGATCTCTTCATAAAGAGGACCTGCCATCTCTTATTTCTATTACATGAGATCTCCATAAAGAGGACCTGTCATCTCTTATTTCTATTACATGAGATCTCCATAAGGAGGACCTGTCATCTCTTATTTCTATTACATGAGATCTTCATAAAGAGGACCTGTCATCTCTTATTTCTATTACATGAGATCTCCATAAAGAGGACCCGTCATCTCTTATTTCTATTACATGAGATCTCCATAAAGAGGACCTGTCACCTCTTATTTCTATTACATGAGATCTCCATAAAGAGGACCTGTCATCTCTTATTTCTATTACATGAAATCTCCATAAAGAGGAACTGTCACCTCTTATTTCTATTACATGAGATCTCCATAAAGAGGACCTGTCATCTCTTATTTCTATTACATGAGATCTCCATAAAGAGGACCTGTCATCTCTTATTTCTATTACATGAGATCTCCATAAAGAGGACCTGTCATCTCTTATTTCTATTACATGAGATCTCCATAAAGAGGACCTGTCATCTCTTATTTCTATTACATGAAATCTCCATAAAGAGGACCTGTCACCTCTTATTTCTATTACATGAGATCTCCATAAAGAGGACCTGTCATCTCTTATTTCTATTACATGAGATCTCCATAAAGAGGACCTGTCATCTCTTATTTCTATTACATGAGATCTCTCCATAAAGAGGACCTGTCATCTCTTATTTCTATTACATCAGATCTCCATAAAGAGGACCCGTCATCTCTTATTTCTATTACATGAGATCCCCATAAAGAGGACCTGTCATCTCTTATTTCTATTACATGAGATCCCCATAAAGAGGACCTGTCATCTCTTATTTCTATTACATGAGATCTCCATAAAGAGGACCTGTCATCTCTTATTTCTATTACATGAGATCTCCATAAAGAGGACCTGTCATCTCTTATTTCTATTACATGAGATTTCCATAAAGAGGACCTGTCATCTCTTATTTCTATTACATGAGATCTCCATAAAGAGGACCTGTCATCTCTTATTCTATTACATGAGATCTCCATAAAGAGGACCTGTCATCTCTTATTTCTATTACATGAGATCTTCATAAAGAGGACCTGTCATCTCTTATTCTATTACATGAGATCTTCATAAAGAGGACCTGTCATCTCTTATTCTATTACATGAGATCTCCATAAAGAGGACCTGTCATCTCTTATTTCTATTACATGAGATCTCCATAAAGAGGACGTGTCATCTCTTATTTCTATTACATGAGATCTCCATAAAGAGGACCTGTCATCTCTTATTCTATTACATGAGATCTCTCCATAAAGAGGACCTGTCATCTCTTATTTCTATTACATGAGATCCCCATAAAGAGGACCTGTCACCTCTTATTTCTATTACATGAGATCTCCATAAAGAGGACCTGTCATCTCTTATTTCTATTACATGAGATCTCCATAAAGAGGACCTGTCATCTCTTATTCTATTACATGAGATCTCCATAAAGAGGACCTGTCATCTCTTATTTCTATTACATGAGATCTTCATAAAGAGGACCTGTCATCTCTTATTTCTATTACATGAGATCTCCATAAAGAGGACGTGTCATCTCTTATTTCTATTACATGAGATCTCCATAAAGAGGACCTGTCATCTCTTATTCTATTACATGAGATCTCTCCATAAAGAGGACCTGTCATCTCTTATTTCTATTACATGAGATCTCCATAAAGAGGACCTGTCATCTCTTATTTCTATTACATGAGATCTCCATAAAGAGGACCTGTCATCTCTTATTTCTATTACATGAGATCTCCATAAAGAGGACCTGTCATCTCTTATTCTATTACATGAGATCTCTCCATAAAGAGGACCTGTCATCTCTTATTTCTATTACATGAGATCCCCATAAAGAGGACCTGTCATCTCTTATTTCTATTACATGAGATCTTCATAAAGAGGACCTGTCACCTCTTATTTCTATTACATGAGATCTCCATAAAGAGGACCTGTCACCTCTTATTTCTATTACATGAGATCCCCATAAAGAGGACCTGTCATCTCTTATTTCTATTACATGTGTTCTTCATAAAGAGGACCTGTCATCTCTTATTTCTATTACATGAGATCTCCATAAAGAGGACCTGTCATCTCTTATTTCTATTACATGAGATCTCCATAAAGAGGACCTGTCATCTCTTATTTCTATTACATGAGATCTCCATAAAGAGGACCTGTCATCTCTTATTTCTATTACATGAGATCTCCATAAAGAGGACCTGTCATCTCTTATTTCTATTACATGAGATCTCCATAAAGAGGACCTGTCATCTCTTATTTCTATTACATGAGATCTCCATAAAGAGGACCTGTCATCTCTTATTTCTATTACATGAGATCCCCATAAAGAGGACCTGTCACCTCTTATTTCTATTACATGAGATCTCCATAAAGAGGACCTGTCATCTCTTATTTCTATTACATGAGATCTCCATAAAGAGGACCTGTCACCTCTTATTTCTATTACATGAGATCTCCATAAAGAGGACCTGTCATCTCTTATTTCTATTACATGAGATCTCCATAAAGAGGACCTGTCACCTCTTATTTCTATTACATGAGATCTCCATAAAGAGGACCTGTCATCTCTTATTTCTATTACATGAGATCTCCATAAAGAGGACCTGTCATCTCTTATTTCTATTACATGAGATCTCCATAAAGAGGACCTGTCATCTCTTATTATCTATTACATGAGATCTCCATAAAGAGGACCTGTCACCTCTTATTTCTATTACATGAGATCTCCATAAAGAGGACCTGTCACCTCTTATTTCTATTACATGAGATCTCCATAAAGAGGACCTGTCACCTCTTATTTCTATTACATGAGATCTCCATAAAGAGGACCTGTCATCTCTTATTTCTATTACATGAGATCTCCATAAAGAGGACCTGTAATCTTTTATTTCTATTACATGAGATCTTCATAAAGAGGACCCGTCATCTCTTATTTCTATTACATGAGATCTCCATAAAGAGGACCTGTCATCTCTTATTTCTATTACATGAGATCTCTTTATAAAGAGGACCTGTCATCTCTTATTTCTATTACATGATCTCCATAAAGAGGACCTGTCATCTCTTATTTCTATTACATGAGATACCCATAAAGAGGACCTGTCATCTCTTATTTCTATTACATGAGATCTCTCCATAAAGAGGACCCGTCATCTCTTATTTCTATTACATTAGATCTCTATAAAGAGGACCTGTCATCTCTTATTTCTATTACATGAGATCTCCATAAAGAGGACCTGTCATCTCTTATTTCTATTACATGAGATCTCCATAAAGAGGACCTGTCATCTCTTATTTCTATTACATGAGATCTCCATAAAGAGGACCTGTCATCTCTTATTTCTATTACATGAGATCTCTTCATAAAGAGGACCTGTCATCTCTTATTTCTATTACATGAGATCTCCATAAAGAGGACCTGTCATCTCTTATTTCTATTACATGAGATCTCTCTATAAAGAGGACCTGTCATCTCTTATTTCTATTACATGAGATCTCCATAAAGAGGACCTGTCATCTCTTATTTCTATTACATGAGATCTCCATAAAGAGGACCTGTCATCTCTTATTTCTATTACATGAGACCTCCATAAAGAGGACCTGTCATCTCTTATTTCTATTACATGAGATCTCCATAAAGAGGACCTGTCATCTCTTATTTCTATTACATGAGATCTCCATAAAGAGGACCTGTCATCTCTTATTTCTATTACATGAGATCTCTCCATAAAGAGAACCTGTCATCTCTTATTTCTATTACATGAGATCTCCATAAAGAGGACCTGTCATCTCTTATTTCTATTACATGAGATCTTCATAAAGAGGACCTGTCATCTCTTATTTCTATTACATGAAATCCCCATAAAGAGGACCTGTCATCTCTTATTTCTATTACATGAGATCTCCATAAAGAGGACCTGTCATCTCTTATTTCTATCACATGAGATCTCTCCATAAAGAGGACCCGTCATCTCTTATTTCTATTACATGAGATCTCCATAAAGAGGACCTGTCATCTCTTATTTCTATTACATGAGATCTCCATAAAGAGGACCTGTCATCTCTTATTTCTATTACATGAGATCTCCATAAAGGGGACCTGTCATCTCTTATTTCTATTACATGAGATCTCCATAAAGAGGACCTGTCATCTCTTATTTCTATTACATGAGATCTCTCCATAAAGAGGACCTGTCATCTCTTATTTCTATTACATGAGATCTCCATAAAGAGGACCTGTCATCTCTTATTTCTATTACATAAGATCTCCATAAAGGGGACCTGTCACCTCTTATTTCTATTACATGAGATCTCCATAAAGAGGACTTGTCATCTCTTATTTCTATTACATGAGATCTCCATAAAGGGGACCTGTCACCTCTTATTTCTATTACATAAGATCTCCATAAAGAGGACCTGTCATCTCTTATTTCTATTACATGAGATATCCATAAAGGGGACCTGTCATCTCTTATTTCTATTACATGAGATCTCCATAAAGAGGACCTGTCATCTCTTATTTGTATTACATGAGATCTCCATAAAGAGGACCTGTCATCTCTTATTTCTATTACATGAGATCTCCATAAAGAGGACCTGTCATCTCTTATTTTTATTACATGAGATCTCTTCATAAAGAGGACCTGTCATCTCTTATTTCTATTACATGAGATCTCCCCATAAAGAGGACCTGTCATCTCTTATTTCTATTACATGAGATCTCCATAAAGAGGACCTGTCATCTCTTATTTCTATTACATGAGATCTCCATAAAGAGGACCTGTCATCTCTTATTTCTATTGCATGAGATCTCCATAAAGAGGACCTGTCATCTCTTATTTCTAATATATGAGATCTCCATAAAGAGGACCTGTCATCTCTTATTTCTATTACATGAGATCTCCATAAAGAGGACCTGTCATCTCTTATTTCTATTACATGAGATCTCCATAAAGAGGACCTGTCATCTCTTATGTCTATTACATAAGATCTCCATAAAGAGGACCTGTCATCTCTTATTTCTATTACATGAGATCTCCATAAAGAGGACCTGCCATCTCTTATTTCTATTACATGAGATCTCTATAAAGAGGACCTGTCATCTCTTATTTCTATTACATGAGATCTCCATAAAGAGGACCTGTCATCTCTTATTTCTATTACATGAGATCTTCATACAGAGGACCTGTCATCTCTTATTTCTATTACATGAAATCCCCATAAAGAGGACCTGTCATCTCTTATTTCTATTACATGAGATCTCCATAAAGAGGACCTGTCATCTCTTATTTCTATTACATGAGATCTCTCCATAAAGAGGACCTGTCACCTCTTATTTCTATTACATGATCTCCATAAATAGGACCTGTCATGTCTTATTTCTATTACATGAGATCTCCATAAAGAGGACCTGTCATCTCTTATTTCTATTACATGAGATCTCTCCATAAAGAGGACCTGCCATCTCTTATTTCTATTACATGAGATCTCTCCATAAAGAGGACCTGTCATCTCTTATTTCTATTACATGAGCTCTCCATAAAGAGGACCTGTCATCTCTAATTTCTATTACATGAAATCCCCATAAAGAGGACCTGTCATCTCTTATTTCTATTACATGAGATCTCCATAAAGAGGACCTGTCATCTCTAATTTCTATTACATGAAATCCCCATAAGGAGGACCTGTCATCTCTTATTTCTATTACAAAAGATCTCCATAAAGAGGACCTGTCATCACTTATTTCTATTACATGAGATCTCTCCATAAAGAGGACCCGTCATCTCTTATTTCTATTACATGAGATCTCCATAAAGAGGACCTGTCATCTCTTATTTCTATTACCTGAGATCCCCATAAAGAGGACCTGTCATCTCTTATTTCTATTACATGAGATCTCCATAAAGAGGACCTGTCATCTCTTATTTCTATTACATGAGATCTCCATAAAGAGGACCTGCCATCTCTTATGTCTATTACATAAGATCTCCATAAAGAGGACCTGTCATCTCTTATTTCTATTACATGAGATCTCCATAAAGAGGACCTGTCATCTCTTATTTCTATTACATGAGATCTCTATAAAGAGGACCTGTCATCTCTTATTTCTATTACATGAGATCTCCATAAAGAGGACCTGTCATCTCTTATTTCTATTCCATGCTCTCCATAAAGAGGACCTGTCATCTCTTATTTCTATTACATGAGATCTCTATAAAGAGGACCTGTCACCTCTTATTTCTATTACATGAGATCTCCATAAAGAGGACCTGTCACCTCTCATTTCTATTACATGAGATCTCCATAAAGAGGACCTGTCATCTCTTATTTCTATTACATGATCTCCATAAAGAGGACCTGTCATCTCTTATTTCTATTACTTGAGATCTCCAAAAAGAGGACCTGTCATCTCGTATTTCTATTACATGAGATCTTCATAAAGAGGACCTGTCATCTCTTATTTCTATTACATGAGATCTCTTCATAAAGAGGACCTGTCATCTCTTATTTCTATTACATGATCTCCATAAAGAGGACCTGTCATCTCTTATTTCTATTACATGAGATACCCATAAAGAGGACCTGTCATCTCTTATTTCTATTACATGAGATCTCTCCATAAAGAGGACCCGTCATCTCTTATTTCTATTACATGAGATCTCTCCATAAAGAGGACCCGTCATCTCTTATTTCTATTACATGAGATCTTCATAAAGAGGACCCGTTATCTCTTATTTCTATTACATTAGAACTCTATAAAGAGGACCTGTCATCTCTTATTTCTATTACATGAGATCTCTTCATAAAGAGGACCTGTCATCTCTTATTTCTATTACATGAGACCTCCATAAAGAGGACCTGTCATCTCTTATTTCTATTACATGAGATCTCCATAAAGAGGACCTGTCATCTCTTATTTCTATCACATGAGATCTCTCCATAAAGAGGACCTGTCATCTCTTATTTCTATTACATTAGATGTCCATAAAGAGGACCTGTCATCTCTTATTTCTATTACATGAGATCTCCATAAAGGGGACCTGTCATCTCTTATTTCTATTACATGAGATCTCCATAAAGAGGACCTGTCATCTCTTATTTCTATTACATGAGATCTCCATAAAGAGGACCTGTCATCTCTTATTTCTATTACATGAGATCTCCATAAAGAGGACCCGTCATCTCTTATTTCTATTACATGAGATCTCCATAAAGAGGACCTGTCATCTCTTATTTCTATTACATGAGACCTCCATAAAGAGGACCCGTCATCTCTTATTTCTATTACATGAGATCTCCATAAAGAGGACCTGTCATCTCTTATTTCTATTACATGAGACCTCCATAAAGAGGACCTGTCATCTCTTATTTCTATCACATGAGATCTCTCCATAAAGAGGACCTGTCATCTCTTATTTCTATTACATTAGATGTCCATAAAGAGGACCTGTCATCTCTTATTTCTATTACATGAGATCTCCATAAAGGGGACCTGTCATCTCTTATTTCTATTACATGAGATCTCCATAAAGAGGACCTGTCATCTCTTATTTCTATTACAAAAGATCTCCATAAAGAGGACCTGTCATCTCTTATTTCTATTACATGAGATCTCCATAAAGGGGACCTGTCATCTCTTATTTCTATTACATGAGACCTCCATAAAGAGGACCTGTCATCTCTTATTTCTATTACAAAAGATCTCCATAAAGAGGACCTGTCATCTCTTATTTCTATTACATGAGATCTCCATAAAGAGGACCCGTCATCTCTTATTTCTATTACATGAGATCTCCATAAAGAGGACCTGTCATTTCTTATTTCTATTACATGAGATCTCCATAAAGAGGACCTATCATCTCTTATTTCTATTACATAAGATCTCCATAAAGAGGACCTGTCATCTCTTATTTCTATTACATGAGATCTCCATAAAGGGGACCTGTCATCTCTTATTTCTATTACATGAGATCTCCATAAAGGGGACCTGTCATCTCTTATTTCTATTACATGAGATCTCCATAAAGAGGACCCGTCATCTCTTATTTCTATTACATGAGATCTCCATAAAGAGGACCCGTCATCTCTTATTTCTATTACATAAGATCTCCATAAAGATGACCTGTCATCTCTTATTTCTATTACATTAGATCTCCATAAAGAGGACCTGTCATCTCTTATTTATATTACATGAGATCTCCCCATAAAGAGGACCTGTCATCTCTTATTTCTATTACATGAGATCTCCATAAAGAGGACCTGTCATCTCTTATTTCTATTACATGAGATCTCCATAAAGAGGACCTGTCATCTCTTATTTCTATTGCATGAGATCTCCATAAAGAGGACCTGTCATCTCTTATTTCTAATATATGAGATCTCCATAAAGAGGACCTGTCATCTCTTATGTCTATTACACGAGATCTCCATAAAGAGGACCTGTCATCTCTTATTTCTATTACATGAGATCTCCATAAAGAGGACCTGTCATCTCTTATTTCTATTACATGAGATCTCCATAAAGAGGACCTGTCATCTCTTATTTCTATTACATGAGATCTCCATAAAGAGGACCTGTCATCTCTTATTTCTATTACATGAGATCTCTTCATAAAGAGGACCTGTCATCTCTTATTTCTATTACATGAGATCTCCCCATAAAGAGGACCTGTCATCTCTTATTTCTATTACATGAGATCTCCATAAAGAGGACCTGTCATCTCTTATTTCTATTACATGAGATCTCCATAAAGAGGACCTGTCATCTCTTATTTCTATTGCATGAGATCTCCATAAAGAGGACCTGTCATCTCTTATTTCTAATATATGAGATCTCCATAAAGAGGACCTGTCATCTCTTATTTCTATTACATGAGATCTCCATAAAGAGGACCTGTCATCTCTTATTTCTATTACATGAGATCTCCATAAAGAGGACCTGTCATCTCTTATGTCTATTACATAAGATCTCCATAAAGAGGACCTGTCATCTCTTATTTCTATTACATGAGATCTCCATAAAGAGGACCTGCCATCTCTTATTTCTATTACATGAGATCTCTATAAAGAGGACCTGTCATCTCTTATTTCTATTACATGAGATCTCCATAAAGAGGACCTGTCATCTCTTATTTCTATTACATGAGATCTTCATACAGAGGACCTGTCATCTCTTATTTCTATTACATGAAATCCCCATAAAGAGGACCTGTCATCTCTTATTTCTATTACATGAGATCTCCATAAAGAGGACCTGTCATCTCTTATTTCTATTACATGAGATCTCTCCATAAAGAGGACCTGTCACCTCTTATTTCTATTACATGATCTCCATAAATAGGACCTGTCATGTCTTATTTCTATTACATGAGATCTCCATAAAGAGGACCTGTCATCTCTTATTTCTATTACATGAGATCTCTCCATAAAGAGGACCTGCCATCTCTTATTTCTATTACATGAGATCTCTCCATAAAGAGGACCTGTCATCTCTTATTTCTATTACATGAGCTCTCCATAAAGAGGACCTGTCATCTCTAATTTCTATTACATGAAATCCCCATAAAGAGGACCTGTCATCTCTTATTTCTATTACATGAGATCTCCATAAAGAGGACCTGTCATCTCTAATTTCTATTACATGAAATCCCCATAAGGAGGACCTGTCATCTCTTATTTCTATTACAAAAGATCTCCATAAAGAGGACCTGTCATCACTTATTTCTATTACATGAGATCTCTCCATAAAGAGGACCTGTCATCTCCTATTTCTATTACATGAGATCTCCCCATAAAGAGGACCCGTCATCTCTTATTTCTATTACATGAGATCTCCATAAAGAGGACCTGTCATCTCTTATTTCTATTACCTGAGATCCCCATAAAGAGGACCTGTCATCTCTTATTTCTATTACATGAGATCTCCATAAAGAGGACCTGTCATCTCTTATTTCTATTACATGAGATCTCCATAAAGAGGACCTGTCATCTCTTATGTCTATTACATAAGATCTCCATAAAGAGGACCTGTCATCTCTTATTTCTATTACATGAGATCTCCATAAAGAGGACCTGTCATCTCTTATTTCTATTACATGAGATCTCTATAAAGAGGACCTGTCATCTCTTATTTCTATTACATGAGATCTCCATAAAGAGGACCTGTCATCTCTTATTTCTATTCCATGCTCTCCATAAAGAGGACCTGTCATCTCTTATTTCTATTACATGAGATCTCTATAAAGAGGACCTGTCACCTCTTATTTCTATTACATGAGATCTCCATAAAGAGGACCTGTCACCTCTCATTTCTATTACATGAGATCTCCATAAAGAGGACCTGTCATCTCTTATTTCTATTACATGATCTCCATAAAGAGGACCTGTCATCTCTTATTTCTATTACTTGAGATCTCCAAAAAGAGGACCTGTCATCTCGTATTTCTATTACATGAGATCTCTTCATAAAGAGGACCTGTCATCTCTTATTTCTATTACATGATCTCCATAAAGAGGACCTGTCATCTCTTATTTCTATTACATGAGATACCCATAAAGAGGACCTGTCATCTCTTATTTCTATTACATGAGATCTCTCCATAAAGAGGACCCGTCATCTCTTATTTCTATTACATGAGATCTCTTCATAAAGAGGACCTGTCATCTCTTATTTCTATTACATGAGATCTCCATAAAGAGGACCTGTCATCTCTTATTTCTATTACATGAGATCTCTCTATAAAGAGGACCTGTCATCTCTTATTTCTATTACATGAGATCTCCATAAAGAGGACCTGTCATCTCTTATTTCTATTACATGAGACCTCCATAAAGAGGACCTGTCATCTCTTATTTCTATTACATGAGATCTCCATAAAGAGGACCTGTCATCTCTTATTTCTATTACATGAGATCTCCATAAAGGGGACCTGTCATCTCTTATTTCTATTACATGACATCTCCATAAAGGGGACCTGTCATCTCTTATTTCTATTACATGAGATCTCCATAAAGAGGACCTGTCATCTCTTATTTCTATTACAAAAGATCTCCATAAAGAGGACCTGTCATCTCTTATTTCTATTACAAAAGATCTCCATAAAGAGGACCTGTCATCTCTTATTTCTATTACATGAGATCTCCATAAAGAGGACCCGTCATCTCTTATTTCTATTACATGAGATCTCCATAAAGAGGACCTGTCATCTCTTATTTCTATTACATGAGATCTCCATAAAGAGGACCTGTCATCTCTTAATTCTATTACATGAGATCTCTTCATAAAGAGGACCTGTCATCTCTTATTTCTATTACATGAGATCTCCATAAAGAGGACCTGTCATCTCTTATTTCTATTACATGAGATCTCCATAAAGGGGACCTGTCATCTCTTATTTCTATTACATGAGATCTCCATAAAGGGGACCTGTCATCTCTTATTTCTATTACATGAGATCTCCATAAAGAGGACCTGTCATCTCTTATTTCTATTACAAAAGATCTCCATAAAGAGGACCTGTCATCTCTTATTTCTATTACATGAGATCTCCATAAAGAGGACCCGTCATCTCTTATTTCTATTACATGAGATCTCCATAAAGAGGACCTGTCATCTCTTATTTCTATTACATGAGATCTCCATAAAGAGGACCTGTCATCTCTTAATTCTATTACATGAGATCTCTTCATAAAGAGGACCTGTCATCTCTTATTTCTATTACATGAGATCTCCATAAAGAGGACCTGTCATCTCTTATTTCTATTACATGAGATCTCTCTATAAAGAGGACCTGTCATCTCTTATTTCTATTACATGAGATCTCCATAAAGAGGACCTGTCATCTCTTATTTCTATTACATGAGATCTCCATAAAGAGGACCTGTCATCTCTTATTTCTATTACATGAGACCTCCATAAAGAGGACCTGTCATCTCTTATTTCTATTACATGAGATCTCCATAAAGAGGACCTGTCATCTCTTATTTCTATTACATGAGATCTCCATAAAGAGGACCTGTCATCTCTTATTTCTATTACATGAGATCTCTCCATAAAGAGAACCTGTCATCTCTTATTTCTATTACATGAGATCTCCATAAAGAGGACCTGTCACCTCTTATTTCTATTACATGAGATCTCCATAAAGAGGACCTGTCACCTCTTATTTCTATTACATGAGATCTTCATAAAGAGGACCTGTCATCTCTTATTTCTATTACATGAAATCCCCATAAAGAGGACCTGTCATCTCTTATTTCTATTACATGAGATCTCCATAAAGAGGACCTGTCATCTCTTATTTCTATCACATGAGATCTCTCCATAAAGAGGACCCGTCATCTCTTATTTCTATTACATGAGATCTCCATAAAGAGGACCTGTCATCTCTTATTTCTATTACATGAGATCTCCATAAAGAGGACCTGTCATCTCTTATTTCTATTACATGAGATCTCCATAAAGGGGACCTGTCATCTCTTATTTCTATTACATGAGATCTCTCCATAAAGAGGACCTGTCATCTCTTATTTCTATTACATGAGATCTCCATAAAGAGGACCTGTCATCTCTTATTTCTATTACATAAGATCTCCATAAAGGGGACCTGTCACCTCTTATTTCTATTACATGAGATCTCCATAAAGAGGACCTGTCATCTCTTATTTCTATTACATGAGATCTCTCCATAAAGAGGACCTGTCATCTCTTATTTCTATTACATGAGATCTCTCCATAAAGAGGTCCTGTCATCTCTTATTTCTATTACATGAGATCTCCATAAAGGGGACCTGTCACCTCTTATTTCTATTACATAAGATCTCCATAAAGAGGACCTGTCATCTCTTATTTCTATTACATGAGATCTCCATAAAGGGGACCTGTCATCTCTTATTTCTATTACATGAGATCTCCATAAAGAGGACCTGTCATCTCTTATTTCTATTACATGAGATCTCCATAAAGAGGACCTGTCATCTCTTATTTCTATTACATGAGATCTCCATAAAGAGGACCTGTCATCTCTTATTTCTATTACATGAGATCTCCATAAAGAGGACCTGTCATCTCTTATTTCTATTACATGAGATCTCTCTATAAAGAGGACCTGTCACCTCTTATTTCTATTACATGAGATCTCCATAAAGAGGACCTGTCATCTCTTATTTCTATTACAAGAGATCTCCCCATAAAGAGGACCTGTCATCTCTTATTTCTATTACATGAGATCTCCATAAAGAGGACCTGTCATCTCTTATTTCTATCACATGAGATCTCTCCATAAAGAGGACCTGTCATCTCTTATTTCTATTACATTAGATGTCCATAAAGAGGACCTGTCATCTCTTATTTCTATTACATGAGATCTCCATAAAGGGGACCTGTCATCTCTTATTTCTATTACATGAGATCTCCATAAAGAGGACCTGTCATCTCTTATTTCTATTACATGAGATCTCCATAAAGAGGACCTGTCATCTCTTATTTCTATTACATGAGATCTCCATAAAGAGGACCCGTCATCTCTTATTTCTATTACATGAGATCTCCATAAAGAGGACCTGTCATCTCTTATTTCTATTACATGAGACCTCCATAAAGAGGACCCGTCATCTCTTATTTCTATTACATGAGATCTCCATAAAGAGGACCTGTCATCTCTTATTTCTATTACATGAGACCTCCATAAAGAGGACCTGTCATCTCTTATTTCTATTACATTAGATGTCCATAAAGAGGACCTGTCATCTCTTATTTCTATTACATGAGATCTCCATAAAGGGGACCTGTCATCTCTTATTTCTATTACATGAGATCTCCATAAAGAGGACCTGTCATCTCTTATTTCTATTACAAAAGATCTCCATAAAGAGGACCTGTCATCTCTTATTTCTATTACATGAGATCTCCATAAAGGGGACCTGTCATCTCTTATTTCTATTACATGAGACCTCCATAAAGAGGACCTGTCATCTCTTATTTCTATTACAAAAGATCTCCATAAAGAGGACCTGTCATCTCTTATTTCTATTACATGAGATCTCCATAAAGAGGACCCGTCATCTCTTATTTCTATTACATGAGATCTCCATAAAGAGGACCTGTCATTTCTTATTTCTATTACATGAGATCTCCATAAAGAGGACCTATCATCTCTTATTTCTATTACATAAGATCTCCATAAAGAGGACCTGTCATCTCTTATTTCTATTACATGAGATCTCCATAAAGAGGACCCGTCATCTCTTATTTCTATTACATAAGATCTCCATAAAGAGGACCTGTCATCTCTTATTTCTATTACATTAGATCTCCATAAAGAGGACCTGTCATCTCTTATTTATATTACATGAGATCTCCCCATAAAGAGGACCTGTCATCTCTTATTTCTATTACATGAGATCTCCATAAAGAGGACCTGTCATCTCTTATTTCTATTACATGAGATCTCCATAAAGAGGACCTGTCATCTCTTATTTCTATTGCATGAGATCTCCATAAAGAGGACCTGTCATCTCTTATTTCTAATATATGAGATCTCCATAAAGAGGACCTGTCATCTCTTATGTCTATTACACGAGATCTCCATAAAGAGGACCTGTCATCTCTTATTTCTATTACATGAGATCTCCATAAAGAGGACCTGTCATCTCTTATTTCTATTACATGAGATCTCCATAAAGAGGACCTGTCATCTCTTATTTCTATTACATGAGATCTCCATAAAGAGGACCTGTCATCTCTTATTTCTATTACATGAGATCTCTTCATAAAGAGGACCTGTCATCTCTTATTTCTATTACATGAGATCTCCCCATAAAGAGGACCTGTCATCTCTTATTTCTATTACATGAGATCTCCATAAAGAGGACCTGTCATCTCTTATTTCTATTACATGAGATCTCCATAAAGAGGACCTGTCATCTCTTATATCTATTGCATCGGATCTCCATAAAGAGGACCTGTCATCTCTTATTTCTAATATATGAGATCTCCATAAAGAGGACCTGTCATCTCTTATTTCTATTACATGAGATCTCCATAAAGAGGACCTGTCATCTCTTATTTCTATTACATGAGATCTCCATAAAGAGGACCTGTCATCTCTTATTTCTATTACATGAGATCTCCATAAAGAGGACCTGCCATCTCTTATTTCTATTACATGAGATCTCTATAAAGAGGACCTGTCATCTCTTATTTCTATTACATGAGATCTCCATAAAGAGGACCTGTCATCTCTTATTTCTATTACATGAGATCTTCATACAGAGGACCTGTCATCTCTTATTTCTATTACATGAAATCCCCATAAAGAGGACCTGTCATCTCTTATTTCTATTACATGAGATCTCCATAAAGAGGACCTGTCATCTCTTATTTCTATTACATGAGATCTCTCCATAAAGAGGACCTGTCACCTCTTATTTCTATTACATGATCTCCATAAATAGGACCTGTCATGTCTTATTTCTATTACATGAGATCTCCATAAAGAGGACCTGTCATCTCTTATTTCTATTACATGAGATCTCTCCATAAAGAGGACCTGCCATCTCTTATTTCTATTACATGAGATCTCTCCATAAAGAGGACCTGTCATCTCTTATTTCTATTACATGAGCTCTCCATAAAGAGGACCTGTCATCTCTAATTTCTATTACATGAAATCCCCATAAAGAGGACCTGTCATCTCTTATTTCTATTACATGAGATCTCCATAAAGAGGACCTGTCATCTCTAATTTCTATTACATGAAATCCCCATAAGGAGGACCTGTCATCTCTTATTTCTATTACAAAAGATCTCCATAAAGAGGACCTGTCATCACTTATTTCTATTACATGAGATCTCTCCATAAAGAGGACCTGTCATCTCCTATTTCTATTACATGAGATCTCCCCATAAAGAGGACCCGTCATCTCTTATTTCTATTACATGAGATCTCCATAAAGAAGACCTGTCATCTCTTATTTCTATTACCTGAGATCCCCATAAAGAGGACCTGTCATCTCTTATTTCTATCACATGAGATCTCCATAAAGAGGACCTGTCATCTCTTATTTCTATTACATGAGATCTCCATAAAGAGGACCTGTCATCTCTTATGTCTATTACATAAGATCTCCATAAAGAGGACCTGTCATCTCTTATTTCTATTACATGAGATCTCCATAAAGAGGACCTGTCATCTCTTATTTCTATTACATGAGATCTCTATAAAGAGGACCTGTCATCTCTTATTTCTATTACATGAGATCTCCATAAAGAGGACCTGTCATCTCTTATTTCTATTCCATGCTCTCCATAAAGAGGACCTGTCATCTCTTATTTCTATTACATGAGATCTCTATAAAGAGGACCTGTCACCTCTTATTTCTATTACATGAGATCTCCATAAAGAGGACCTGTCACCTCTCATTTCTATTACATGAGATCTCCATAAAGAGGACCTGTCATCTCTTATTTCTATTACATGATCTCCATAAAGAGGACCTGTCATCTCTTATTTCTATTACTTGAGATCTCCAAAAAGAGGACCTGTCATCTCGTATTTCTATTACATGAGATCTTCATAAAGAGGACCTGTCATCTCTTATTTCTATTACATGAGATCTCTTCATAAAGAGGACCTGTCATCTCTTATTTCTATTACATGATCTCCATAAAGAGGACCTGTCATCTCTTATTTCTATTACATGAGATACCCATAAAGAGGACCTGTCATCTCTTATTTCTATTACATGAGATCTCTCCATAAAGAGGACCCGTCATCTCTTATTTCTATTACATGAGATCTCTCCATAAAGAGGACCCGTCATCTCTTATTTCTATTACATGAGATCTTCATAAAGAGGACCCGTTATCTCTTATTTCTATTACATTAGAACTCTATAAAGAGGACCTGTCATCTCTTATTTCTATTACATGAGATCTCCATAAAGAGGACCTGTCATCTCTTATTTCTATTACATGAGATCTCCATAAAGAGGACCTGTCATCTCTTATTTCTATTACATGAGATCTCTTCATAAAGAGGACCTGTCATCTCTTATTTCTATTACATGAGATCTCCATAAAGAGGACCTGTCATCTCTTATTTCTATTACATGAGATCTCTCTATAAAGAGGACCTGTCATCTCTTATTTCTATTACATGAGATCTCCATAAAGAGGACCTGTCATCTCTTATTTCTATTACATGAGACCTCCATAAAGAGGACCTGTCATCTCTTATTTCTATTACATGAGATCTCCATAAAGAGGACCTGTCATCTCTTATTTCTATTACATGAGATCTCCATAAAGAGGACCTGTCATCTCTTATTTCTATTACATGAGATCTCCATAAAGAGGACCTGTCACCTCTTATTTCTATTACATGAGATCTCCATAAAGAGGACCTGTCATCTCTTATTTCTATTACATGAGATCTCCATAAAGAGGACCTGTCACCTCTTATTTCTATTACATGAGATCTTCATAAAGAGGACCTGTCACCTCTTATTTCTATTACATGAAATCCCCATAAAGAGGACCTGTCATCTCTTATTTCTATTACATGAGATCTCCATAAAGAGGACCTGTCATCTCTTATTTCTATCACATGAGATCTCTCCATAAAGAGGACCTGTCATCTCTTATTTCTATTACATGAGATCTCCATAAAGAGGACCTGTCATCTCTTATTTCTATTACATGAGATCTCTCCATAAAGAGGACCTGTCATCTCTTATTTCTATTACATGAGATCTCCATAAAGAGGACCTGTCATCTCTTATTTCTATTACATGAGATCTCCATAAAGAGGACCTGTCATCTCTTATTTCTATTACATGAGATCTCCATAAAGGGGACCTGTCATCTCTTATTTCTATTACATGAGATCTCTCCATAAAGAGGACCTGTCATCTCTTATTTCTATTACATGAGATCTCCATAAAGAGGACCTGTCACCTCTTATGTCTATTACATAAGATCTCCATAAAGAGGACCTGTCATCTCTTATTTCTGTTACATGAGATCTCCATAAAGAGGACCTGTCATCTCTTATTTCTATTACATGAGATCTCTATAAAGAGGACCTGTCATCTCTTATTTCTATTACATGAGATCTCCATAAAGAGGACCTGTCATCTCTTATTTCTATTCCATGCTCTCCATAAAGAGGACCTGTCATCTCTTATTTCTATTACATGAGATCTCTATAAAGAGGACCTGTCACCTCTTATTTCTATTACATGAGATCTCCATAAAGAGGACCTGTCACCTCTCATTTCTATTACATGAGATCTCCATAAAGAGGACCTGTCATCTCTTATTTCTATTACATGATCTCCATAAAGAGGACCTGTCATCTCTTATTTCTATTACTTGAGATCTCCAAAAAGAGGACCTGTCATCTCGTATTTCTATTACATGAGATCTTCATAAAGAGGACCTGTCATCTCTTATTTCTATTACATGAGATCTCTTCATAAAGAGGACCTGTCATCTCTTATTTCTATTACATGATCTCCATAAAGAGGACCTGTCATCTCTTATTTCTATTACATGAGATACCCATAAAGAGGACCTGTCATCTCTTATTTCTATTACATGAGATCTCTCCATAAAGAGGACCCGTCATCTCTTATTTCTATTACATGAGATCTCTCCATAAAGAGGACCCGTCATCTCTTATTTCTATTACATGAGATCTTCATAAAGAGGACCCGTCATCTCTTATTTCTATTACATTAGATCTCTATAAAGAGGACCTGTCATCTCTTATTTCTATTACATGAGATCTCCATAAAGAGGACCTGTCATCTCTTATTTCTATTACATGAGATCTCTTCATAAAGAGGACCTGTCATCTCTTATTTCTATTACATGAGATCTCCATAAAGAGGACCTGTCATCTCTTATTTCTATTACATGAGATCTCTCTATAAAGAGGACCTGTCATCTCTTATTTCTATTACATGAGATCTCCATAAAGAGGACCTGTCATCTCTTATTTCTATTACATGAGACCTCCATAAAGAGGACCTGTCATCTCTTATTTCTATTACATGAGATCTCCATAAAGAGGACCTGTCATCTCTTATTTCTATTACATGAGATCTCCATAAAGAGGACCTGTCACCTCTTATTTCTATTACATGAGGTGTCTATAAAGAGGACCTGTCACCTCTTATTTCTATTACATGAGATCTTCATAAAGAGGACCTGTCATCTCTTATTTCTATTACATGAAATCCCCATAAAGAGGACCTGTCATCTCTTATTTCTATTACATGAGATCTCCATAAAGAGGACCTGTCATCTCTTATTTCTATCACATGAGATCTCTCCATAAAGAGAACCTGTCATCTCTTATTTCTATTACATGATCTCCATAAATAGGACCTGTCATGTCTTATTTCTATTACATGAGATCTCCATAAAGAGGACCTGTCATCTCTTATTTCTATTACATGAGATCTCTCCATAAAGAGGACCTGCCATCTCTTATTTCTATTACATGAGATCTCTCCATAAAGAGGACCTGTCATCTCTTATTTCTATTACATGAGCTCTCCATAAAGAGGACCTGTCATCTCTAATTTCTATTACATGAAATCCCCATAAAGAGGACCTGTCATCTCTTATTTCTATTACATGAGATCTCCATAAAGAGGACCTGTCATCTCTAATTTCTATTACATGAAATCCCCATAAGGAGGACCTGTCATCTCTTATTTCTATTACAAAAGATCTCCATAAAGAGGACCTGTCATCACTTATTTCTATTACATGAGATCTCTCCATAAAGAGGACCTGTCATCTCCTATTTCTATTACATGAGATCTCCCCATAAAGAGGACCCGTCATCTCTTATTTCTATTACATGAGATCTCCATAAAGAGGACCTGTCATCTCTTATTTCTATTACCTGAGATCCCCATAAAGAGGACCTGTCATCTCTTATTTCTATTACATGAGATCTCCATAAAGAGGACCTGTCATCTCTTATTTCTATTACATGAGATCTCCATAAAGAGGACCTGTCATCTCTTATGTCTATTACATAAGATCTCCATAAAGAGGACCTGTCATCTCTTATTTCTATTACATGAGATCTCCATAAAGAGGACCTGTCATCTCTTATTTCTATTACATGAGATCTCTATAAAGAGGACCTGTCATCTCTTATTTCTATTACATGAGATCTCCATAAAGAGGACCTGTCATCTCTTATTTCTATTCCATGCTCTCCATAAAGAGGACCTGTCATCTCTTATTTCTATTACATGAGATCTCTATAAAGAGGACCTGTCACCTCTTATTTCTATTACATGAGATCTCCATAAAGAGGACCTGTCACCTCTCATTTCTATTACATGAGATCTCCATAAAGAGGACCTGTCATCTCTTATTTCTATTACATGATCTCCATAAAGAGGACCTGTCATCTCTTATTTCTATTACTTGAGATCTCCAAAAAGAGGACCTGTCATCTCGTATTTCTATTACATGAGATCTTCATAAAGAGGACCTGTCATCTCTTATTTCTATTACATGAGATCTCTTCATAAAGAGGACCTGTCATCTCTTATTTCTATTACATGATCTCCATAAAGAGGACCTGTCATCTCTTATTTCTATTACATGAGATACCCATAAAGAGGACCTGTCATCTCTTATTTCTATTACATGAGATCTCTCCATAAAGAGGACCCGTCATCTCTTATTTCTATTACATGAGATCTCTTCATAAAGAGGACCTGTCATCTCTTATTTCTATTACATGAGATCTCCATAAAGAGGACCTGTCATCTCTTATTTCTATTACATGAGATCTCTCTATAAAGAGGACCTGTCATCTCTTATTTCTATTACATGAGATCTCCATAAAGAGGACCTGTCATCTCTTATTTCTATTACATGAGACCTCCATAAAGAGGACCTGTCATCTCTTATTTCTATTACATGAGATCTCCATAAAGAGGACCTGTCATCTCTTATTTCTATTACATGAGATCTCCATAAAGGGGACCTGTCATCTCTTATTTCTATTACATGACATCTCCATAAAGGGGACCTGTCATCTCTTATTTCTATTACATGAGATCTCCATAAAGAGGACCTGTCATCTCTTATTTCTATTACAAAAGATCTCCATAAAGAGGACCTGTCATCTCTTATTTCTATTACATGAGATCTCCATAAAGGGGACCTGTCATCTCTTATTTCTATTACATGAGATCTCCATAAAGGGGACCTGTCATCTCTTATTTCTATTACATGAGATCTCCATAAAGAGGACCTGTCATCTCTTATTTCTATTACAAAAGATCTCCATAAAGAGGACCTGTCATCTCTTATTTCTATTACATGAGATCTCCATAAAGAGGACCCGTCATCTCTTATTTCTATTACATGAGATCTCCATAAAGAGGACCTGTCATTTCTTATTTCTATTACATGAGATCTCCATAAAGAGGACCTGTCATCTCTTATTTCTATTACATAAGATCTCCATAAAGAGGACCTGTCATCTCTTATTTCTATTACATGAGATCTCCATAAAGAGGACCTGTCATCTCTTATTTCTATTACATTAGATCTCCATAAAGAGGACCTGTCATCTCTTATTTATATTACATGAGATCTCCCCATAAAGAGGACCTGTCATCTCTTATTTCTATTACATAAGATCTCCCCATAAAGAGGACCCGTCATCTCTTATTTCTATTACATTAGATCTCTATAAAGAGGACCTGTCATCTCTTATTTCTATTACATGAGATCTCCATAAAGAGGACCTGTCATCTCTTATTTCTATTACATGAGATCTCCATAAAGAGGACCTGTCATCTCTTAATTCTATTACATGAGATCTCTTCATAAAGAGGACCTGTCATCTCTTATTTCTATTACATGAGATCTCCATAAAGAGGACCTGTCATCTCTTATTTCTATTACATGAGATCTCTCTATAAAGAGGACCTGTCATCTCTTATTTCTATTACATGAGATCTCCATAAAGAGGACCTGTCATCTCTTATTTCTATTACATGAGATCTCCATAAAGAGGACCTGTCATCTCTTATTTCTATTACATGAGACCTCCATAAAGAGGACCTGTCATCTCTTATTTCTATTACATGAGATCTCCATAAAGAGGACCTGTCATCTCTTATTTCTATTACATGAGATCTCCATAAAGAGGACCTGTCATCTCTTATTTCTATTACATGAGATCTCTCCATAAAGAGAACCTGTCATCTCTTATTTCTATTACATGAGATCTCCATAAAGAGGACCTGTCACCTCTTATTTCTATTACATGAGATCTCCATAAAGAGGACCTGTCACCTCTTATTTCTATTACATGAGATCTTCATAAAGAGGACCTGTCATCTCTTATTTCTATCACATGAGATCTCTCCATAAAGAGGACCCGTCATCTCTTATTTCTATTACATGAGATCTCCATAAAGAGGACCTGTCATCTCTTATTTCTATTACATGAAATCCCCATAAAGAGGACCTGTCATCTCTTATTTCTATTACATGAGATCTCCATAAAGAGGACCTGTCATCTCTTATTTCTATCACATGAGATCTCTCCATAAAGAGGACCCGTCATCTCTTATTTCTATTACATGAGATCTCCATAAAGAGGACCTGTCATCTCTTATTTCTATTACATGAGATCTCCATAAAGAGGACCTGTCATCTCTTATTTCTATTACATGAGATCTCCATAAAGGGGACCTGTCATCTCTTATTTCTATTACATGAGATCTCTCCATAAAGAGGACCTGTCATCTCTTATTTCTATTACATGAGATCTCCATAAAGAGGACCTGTCATCTCTTATTTCTATTACATAAGATCTCCATAAAGGGGACCTGTCACCTCTTATTTCTATTACATGAGATCTCCATAAAGAGGACCTGTCATCTCTTATTTCTATTACATGAGATCTCTCCATAAAGAGGACCTGTCATCTCTTATTTCTATTACATGAGATCTCTCCATAAAGAGGTCCTGTCATCTCTTATTTCTATTACATGAGATCTCCATAAAGGGGACCTGTCACCTCTTATTTCTATTACATAAGATCTCCATAAAGAGGACCTGTCATCTCTTATTTCTATTACATGAGATCTCCATAAAGGGGACCTGTCATCTCTTATTTCTATTACATGAGATCTCCATAAAGAGGACCTGTCATCTCTTATTTCTATTACATGAGATCTCCATAAAGAGGACCTGTCATCTCTTATTTCTATTACATGAGATCTCCATAAAGAGGACCTGTCATCTCTTATTTCTATTACATGAGATCTCCATAAAGAGGACCTGTCATCTCTTATTTCTATTACATGAGATCTCTCTATAAAGAGGACCTGTCACCTCTTATTTCTATTACATGAGATCTCCATAAAGAGGACCTGTCATCTCTTATTTCTATTACAAGAGATCTCCCCATAAAGAGGACCTGTCATCTCTTATTTCTATTACATGAGATCTCCATAAAGAGGACCTGTCATCTCTTATTTCTATCACATGAGATCTCTCCATAAAGAGGACCTGTCATCTCTTATTTCTATTACATTAGATGTCCATAAAGAGGACCTGTCATCTCTTATTTCTATTACATGAGATCTCCATAAAGGGGACCTGTCATCTCTTATTTCTATTACATGAGATCTCCATAAAGAGGACCTGTCATCTCTTATTTCTATTACATGAGATCTCCATAAAGAGGACCTGTCATCTCTTATTTCTATTACATGAGATCTCCATAAAGAGGACCCGTCATCTCTTATTTCTATTACATGAGATCTCCATAAAGAGGACCTGTCATCTCTTATTTCTATTACATGAGACCTCCATAAAGAGGACCCGTCATCTCTTATTTCTATTACATGAGATCTCCATAAAGAGGACCTGTCATCTCTTATTTCTATTACATGAGACCTCCATAAAGAGGACCTGTCATCTCTTATTTCTATCACATGAGATCTCTCCATAAAGAGGACCTGTCATCTCTTATTTCTATTACATTAGATGTCCATAAAGAGGACCTGTCATCTCTTATTTCTATTACATGAGATCTCCATAAAGAGGACCTGTCATCTCTTATTTCTATTACATGAGACCTCCATAAAGAGGACCTGTCATCTCTTATTTCTATTACATGAGATCTCCATAAAGAGGACCTGTCATCTCTTATTTCTATTACATGAGATCTCCATAAAGAGGACCTGTCATCTCTTATTTCTATTACATGAGATCTCTCCATAAAGAGAACCTGTCATCTCTTATTTCTATTACATGAGATCTCCATAAAGAGGACCTGTCACCTCTTATTTCTATTACATGAGATCTCCATAAAGAGGACCTGTCACCTCTTATTTCTATTACATGAGATCTTCATAAAGAGGACCTGTCATCTCTTATTTCTATTACATGAAATCCCCATAAAGAGGACCTGTCATCTCTTATTTCTATTACATGAGATCTCCATAAAGAGGACCTGTCATCTCTTATTTCTATCACATGAGATCTCTCCATAAAGAGGACCCGTCATCTCTTATTTCTATTACATGAGATCTCCATAAAGAGGACCTGTCATCTCTTATTTCTATTACATGAGATCTCCATAAAGAGGACCTGTCATCTCTTATTTCTATTACATGAGATCTCCATAAAGGGGACCTGTCATCTCTTATTTCTATTACATGAGATCTCTCCATAAAGAGGACCTGTCATCTCTTATTTCTATTACATGAGATCTCCATAAAGAGGACCTGTCATCTCTTATTTCTATTACATAAGATCTCCATAAAGGGGACCTGTCACCTCTTATTTCTATTACATGAGATCTCCATAAAGAGGACCTGTCATCTCTTATTTCTATTACATGAGATCTCTCCATAAAGAGGACCTGTCATCTCTTATTTCTATTACATGAGATCTCTCCATAAAGAGGTCCTGTCATCTCTTATTTCTATTACATGAGATCTCCATAAAGGGGACCTGTCACCTCTTATTTCTATTACATAAGATCTCCATAAAGAGGACCTGTCATCTCTTATTTCTATTACATGAGATCTCCATAAAGGGGACCTGTCATCTCTTATTTCTATTACATGAGATCTCCATAAAGAGGACCTGTCATCTCTTATTTCTATTACATGAGATCTCCATAAAGAGGACCTGTCATCTCTTATTTCTATTACATGAGATCTCCATAAAGAGGACCTGTCATCTCTTATTTCTATTACATGAGATCTCCATAAAGAGGACCTGTCATCTCTTATTTCTATTACATGAGATCTCTCTATAAAGAGGACCTGTCACCTCTTATTTCTATTACATGAGATCTCCATAAAGAGGACCTGTCATCTCTTATTTCTATTACAAGAGATCTCCCCATAAAGAGGACCTGTCATCTCTTATTTCTATTACATGAGATCTCCATAAAGAGGACCTGTCATCTCTTATTTCTATCACATGAGATCTCTCCATAAAGAGGACCTGTCATCTCTTATTTCTATTACATTAGATGTCCATAAAGAGGACCTGTCATCTCTTATTTCTATTACATGAGATCTCCATAAAGGGGACCTGTCATCTCTTATTTCTATTACATGAGATCTCCATAAAGAGGACCTGTCATCTCTTATTTCTATTACATGAGATCTCCATAAAGAGGACCTGTCATCTCTTATTTCTATTACATGAGATCTCCATAAAGAGGACCCGTCATCTCTTATTTCTATTACATGAGATCTCCATAAAGAGGACCTGTCATCTCTTATTTCTATTACATGAGACCTCCATAAAGAGGACCCGTCATCTCTTATTTCTATTACATGAGATCTCCATAAAGAGGACCTGTCATCTCTTATTTCTATTACATGAGACCTCCATAAAGAGGACCTGTCATCTCTTATTTCTATCACATGAGATCTCTCCATAAAGAGGACCTGTCATCTCTTATTTCTATTACATTAGATGTCCATAAAGAGGACCTGTCATCTCTTATTTCTATTACATGAGATCTCCATAAAGGGGACCTGTCATCTCTTATTTCTATTACATGAGATCTCCATAAAGAGGACCTGTCATCTCTTATTTCTATTACAAAAGATCTCCATAAAGAGGACCTGTCATCTCTTATTTCTATTACATGAGATCTCCATAAAGGGGACCTGTCATCTCTTATTTCTATTACATGAGACCTCCATAAAGAGGACCTGTCATCTCTTATTTCTATTACAAAAGATCTCCATAAAGACCTGTCATCTCTTATTTCTATTACATGAGATCTCCATAAAGAGGACCCGTCATCTCTTATTTCTATTACATGAGATCTCCATAAAGAGGACCTGTCATTTCTTATTTCTATTACATGAGATCTCCATAAAGAGGACCTATCATCTCTTATTTCTATTACATAAGATCTCCATAAAGAGGACCTGTCATCTCTTATTTCTATTACATGAGATCTCCATAAAGAGGACCCGTCATCTCTTATTTCTATTACATAAGATCTCCATAAAGAGGACCTGTCATCTCTTATTTCTATTACATTAGATCTCCATAAAGAGGACCTGTCATCTCTTATTTATATTACATGAGATCTCCCCATAAAGAGGACCTGTCATCTCTTATTTCTATTACATGAGATCTCCATAAAGAGGACCTGTCATCTCTTATTTCTATTACATGAGATCTCCATAAAGAGGACCTGTCATCTCTTATTTCTATTGCATGAGATCTCCATAAAGAGGACCTGTCATCTCTTATTTCTAATATATGAGATCTCCATAAAGAGGACCTGTCATCTCTTATGTCTATTACACGAGATCTCCATAAAGAGGACCTGTCATCTCTTATTTCTATTACATGAGATCTCCATAAAGAGGACCTGTCATCTCTTATTTCTATTACATGAGATCTCCATAAAGAGGACCTGTCATCTCTTATTTCTATTACATGAGATCTCCATAAAGAGGACCTGTCATCTCTTATTTCTATTACATGAGATCTCTTCATAAAGAGGACCTGTCATCTCTTATTTCTATTACATGAGATCTCCCCATAAAGAGGACCTGTCATCTCTTATTTCTATTACATGAGATCTCCATAAAGAGGACCTGTCATCTCTTATTTCTATTACATGAGATCTCCATAAAGAGGACCTGTCATCTCTTATTTCTATTGCATCGGATCTCCATAAAGAGGACCTGTCATCTCTTATTTCTAATATATGAGATCTCCATAAAGAGGACCTGTCATCTCTTATTTCTATTACATGAGATCTCCATAAAGAGGACCTGTCATCTCTTATTTCTATTACATGAGATCTCCATAAAGAGGACCTGTCATCTTTTATTTCTATTACATGAGATCTCCATAAAGAGGACCTGCCATCTCTTATTTCTATTACATGAGATCTCTATAAAGAGGACCTGTCATCTCTTATTTCTATTACATGAGATCTCCATAAAGAGGACCTGTCATCTCTTATTTCTATTACATGAGATCTTCATACAGAGGACCTGTCATCTCTTATTTCTATTACATGAAATCCCCATAAAGAGGACCTGTCATCTCTTATTTCTATTACATGAGATCTCCATAAAGAGGACCTGTCATCTCTTATTTCTATTACATGAGATCTCTCCATAAAGAGGACCTGTCACCTCTTATTTCTATTACATGATCTCCATAAATAGGACCTGTCATGTCTTATTTCTATTACATGAGATCTCCATAAAGAGGACCTGTCATCTCTTATTTCTATTACATGAGATCTCTCCATAAAGAGGACCTGCCATCTCTTATTTCTATTACATGAGATCTCTCCATAAAGAGGACCTGTCATCTCTTATTTCTATTACATGAGCTCTCCATAAAGAGGACCTGTCATCTCTAATTTCTATTACATGAAATCCCCATAAAGAGGACCTGTCATCTCTTATTTCTATTACATGAGATCTCCATAAAGAGGACCTGTCATCTCTAATTTCTATTACATGAAATCCCCATAAGGAGGACCTGTCATCTCTTATTTCTATTACAAAAGATCTCCATAAAGAGGACCTGTCATCACTTATTTCTATTACATGAGATCTCTCCATAAAGAGGACCTGTCATCTCCTATTTCTATTACATGAGATCTCCCCATAAAGAGGACCCGTCATCTCTTATTTCTATTACATGAGATCTCCATAAAGAGGACCTGTCATCTCTTATTTCTATTACCTGAGATCCCCATAAAGAGGACCTGTCATCTCTTATTTCTATCACATGAGATCTCCATAAAGAGGACCTGTCATCTCTTATTTCTATTACATGAGATCTCCATAAAGAGGACCTGTCATCTCTTATGTCTATTACATAAGATCTCCATAAAGAGGACCTGTCATCTCTTATTTCTATTACATGAGATCTCCATAAAGAGGACCTGTCATCTCTTATTTCTATTACATGAGATCTCTATAAAGAGGACCTGTCATCTCTTATTTCTATTACATGAGATCTCCATAAAGAGGACCTGTCATCTCTTATTTCTATTCCATGCTCTCCATAAAGAGGACCTGTCATCTCTTATTTCTATTACATGAGATCTCTATAAAGAGGACCTGTCACCTCTTATTTCTATTACATGAGATCTCCATAAAGAGGACCTGTCACCTCTCATTTCTATTACATGAGATCTCCATAAAGAGGACCTGTCATCTCTTATTTCTATTACATGATCTCCATAAAGAGGACCTGTCATCTCTTATTTCTATTACTTGAGATCTCCAAAAAGAGGACCTGTCATCTCGTATTTCTATTACATGAGATCTTCATAAAGAGGACCTGTCATCTCTTATTTCTATTACATGAGATCTCTTCATAAAGAGGACCTGTCATCTCTTATTTCTATTACATGATCTCCATAAAGAGGACCTGTCATCTCTTATTTCTATTACATGAGATACCCATAAAGAGGACCTGTCATCTCTTATTTCTATTACATGAGATCTCTCCATAAAGAGGACCCGTCATCTCTTATTTCTATTACATGAGATCTCTCCATAAAGAGGACCCGTCATCTCTTATTTCTATTACATGAGATCTTCATAAAGAGGACCCGTTATCTCTTATTTCTATTACATTAGAACTCTATAAAGAGGACCTGTCATCTCTTATTTCTATTACATGAGATCTCCATAAAGAGGACCTGTCATCTCTTATTTCTATTACATGAGATCTCTTCATAAAGAGGACCTGTCATCTCTTATTTCTATTACATGAGATCTCCATAAAGAGGACCTGTCATCTCTTATTTCTATTACATGAGATCTCCATAAAGAGGACCTGTCATCTCTTATTTCTATTACATGAGATCTCTCTATAAAGAGGACCTGTCATCTCTTATTTCTATTACATGAGATCTCCATAAAGAGGACCTGTCATCTCTTATTTCTATTACATGAGACCTCCATAAAGAGGACCTGTCATCTCTTATTTCTATTACATGAGATCTCCATAAAGAGGACCTGTCATCTCTTATTTCTATTACATGAGATCTCCATAAAGAGGACCTGTCATCTCTTATTTCTATTACATGAGATCTCCATAAAGAGGACCTGTCACCTCTTATTTCTATTACATGAGATCTCCATAAAGAGGACCTGTCATCTCTTATTTCTATTACATGAGATCTCCATAAAGAGGACCTGTCACCTCTTATTTCTATTACATGAGATCTTCATAAAGAGGACCTGTCATCTCTTATTTCTATTACATGAAATCCCCATAAAGAGGACCTGTCATCTCTTATTTCTATTACATGAGATCTCCATAAAGAGGACCTGTCATCTCTTATTTCTATCACATGAGATCTCTCCATAAAGAGGACCTGTCATCTCTTATTTCTATTACATGAGATCTCCATAAAGAGGACCTGTCATCTCTTATTTCTATTACATGAGATCTCTCCATAAAGAGGACCTGTCATCTCTTATTTCTATTACATGAGATCTCCATAAAGAGGACCTGTCATCTCTTATTTCTATTACATGAGATCTCCATAAAGAGGACCTGTCATCTCTTATTTCTATTACATGAGATCTCCATAAAGGGGACCTGTCATCTCTTATTTCTATTACATGAGATCTCTCCATAAAGAGGACCTGTCATCTCTTATTTCTATTACATGAGATCTCCATAAAGAGGACCTGTCACCTCTTATGTCTATTACATAAGATCTCCATAAAGAGGACCTGTCATCTCTTATTTCTGTTACATGAGATCTCCATAAAGAGGACCTGTCATCTCTTATTTCTATTACATGAGATCTCTATAAAGAGGACCTGTCATCTCTTATTTCTATTACATGAGATCTCCATAAAGAGGACCTGTCATCTCTTATTTCTATTCCATGCTCTCCATAAAGAGGACCTGTCATCTCTTATTTCTATTACATGAGATCTCTATAAAGAGGACCTGTCACCTCTTATTTCTATTACATGAGATCTCCATAAAGAGGACCTGTCACCTCTCATTTCTATTACATGAGATCTCCATAAAGAGGACCTGTCATCTCTTATTTCTATTACATGATCTCCATAAAGAGGACCTGTCATCTCTTATTTCTATTACTTGAGATCTCCAAAAAGAGGACCTGTCATCTCGTATTTCTATTACATGAGATCTTCATAAAGAGGACCTGTCATCTCTTATTTCTATTACATGAGATCTCTTCATAAAGAGGACCTGTCATCTCTTATTTCTATTACATGATCTCCATAAAGAGGACCTGTCATCTCTTATTTCTATTACATGAGATACCCATAAAGAGGACCTGTCATCTCTTATTTCTATTACATGAGATCTCTCCATAAAGAGGACCCGTCATCTCTTATTTCTATTACATGAGATCTCTCCATAAAGAGGACCCGTCATCTCTTATTTCTATTACATGAGATCTTCATAAAGAGGACCCGTCATCTCTTATTTCTATTACATTAGATCTCTATAAAGAGGACCTGTCATCTCTTATTTCTATTACATGAGATCTCCATAAAGAGGACCTGTCATCTCTTATTTCTATTACATGAGATCTCTTCATAAAGAGGACCTGTCATCTCTTATTTCTATTACATGAGATCTCCATAAAGAGGACCTGTCATCTCTTATTTCTATTACATGAGATCTCTCTATAAAGAGGACCTGTCATCTCTTATTTCTATTACATGAGATCTCCATAAAGAGGACCTGTCATCTCTTATTTCTATTACATGAGACCTCCATAAAGAGGACCTGTCATCTCTTATTTCTATTACATGAGATCTCCATAAAGAGGACCTGTCATCTCTTATTTCTATTACATGAGATCTCCATAAAGAGGACCTGTCACCTCTTATTTCTATTACATGAGGTGTCTATAAAGAGGACCTGTCACCTCTTATTTCTATTACATGAGATCTTCATAAAGAGGACCTGTCATCTCTTATTTCTATTACATGAAATCCCCATAAAGAGGACCTGTCATCTCTTATTTCTATTACATGAGATCTCCATAAAGAGGACCTGTCATCTCTTATTTCTATCACATGAGATCTCTCCATAAAGAGGACCTGTCATCTCTTATTTCTATTACATGAGATCTCCATAAAGAGGACCTGTCATCTCTTATTTCTATTACATGAGATCTCTCCATAAAGAGGACCTGTCATCTCTTATTTCTATTACATGAGATCTCCATAAAGAGGACCTGTCATCTCTTATTTCAATTACATGAGATCTCCATAAAGAGGACCTGTCATCTCTTATTTCTATTACATGAGATCTCCATAAAGGGGACCTGTCATCTCTTATTTCTATTAGATGAGATCTCTCCATAAAGAGGACCTGTCATCTCTTATTTCTATTACATGAGATCTCCATAAAGAGGACCTGTCATCTCTTATTTCTATTACATGAGATCTCCATAAAGAGGACCTGTCATCTCTTATTTCTATTACATGAGATCCCCATAAAGAGGACCTGTCACCTCTTATTTCTATTACATGAAATCTCCATAAAGAGGACCTGTCATCTCTTATTTCTATTACATGAGATCTCCATAAAGAGGACCTGTCATCTCTTATTTCTATTACATGAGATCTCTCCATAAAGAGGACCTGTCATCTCTTATTTCTATTACATGAGATCTTCATAAAGAGGACCCGTCATCTCTTATTTCTATTACATGAGATCTCCATAAAGAGGACCTGTCATCTCTTATTTCTATTACATGAGATCTCCATAAAGAGGACCTGTCATCTCTTATTTCTATTACATGAGATCTCCATAAAGAGGACCTGTCATCTCTTATTTCTATTACATGAGATCTCTCCATAAAGAGGACCTGTCATCTCTTATTTCTATTACATGAGATCTTCATAAAGAGGACCCGTCATCTCTTATTTCTATTACATGAGATCTCCATAAAGAGGACCTGTCATCTCTTATTTCTATTACATGAGATCTCTTCATAAAGAGGACCTGTCATCTCTTATTTCTATTACATGATCTCCATAAAGAGGACCTGTCATCTCTTATTTCTATTACATGAGATACCCATAAAGAGGACCTGTCATCTCTTATTTCTATTACATGAGATCTCCATAAAGAGGACCCGTCATCTCTTATTTCTATTACATGAGATCTTCATAAAGAGGACCCGTCATCTCTTATTTCTATTACATGAGATCTCCATAAAGAGGACCTGTTATCTCTTATCTCTATTACATGAGATCTCCATGAAGAGGACCTGTCATCTCTTATTTCTATTACATAAGATCTCCCCATAAAGAGGACCCGTCATCTCTTATTTCTATTACATGAGATCTCCCCATAAAGAGGACCCGTCATCTCTTATTTCTATTACATGAGCTCTCCATAAAGAGGACCTGTCATCTCTTATTTCTATTACATGAGATCTCTCCAAAAAGAGGACCTGTCATGTCTTATTTCTATTACATGAGATCTCTCCATAAAGAGGACCTGTCATGTCTTATTTCTATTACATGAGATCTCTATAAAGAGGACCTGTCATCTCTTATTTCTATTACATGAGATCTCCATGAAGAGGACCTGTCATCTCTTATTTCTATCACATGAGATCTCTCCATAAAGAGGACCTGTCATCTCTTATTTGTATTACATGAGATCTCCATAAAGAGGACCTGTCATCTCTTATTTCTATTACCTGAGATCCCCATAAAGAGGACCTGTCATCTCTTATTTCTATTACATGAGATCTCCATAAAGAGGACCTGTCATCTCTTATGTCTATTACATAAGATCTCCATAAAGAGGACCTGTCATCTCTTATGTCTATTACATGAGATCTCCATAAAGAGGACCTGTCATCTCTTATTTCTATTACATGAGATCTCTATAAAGAGGACCTGTCATCTCTTATTTCTATTACATGAGATCTCCATAAAGAGGACCTGTCACCTCTTATTTCTATTACATGAGATCTCCATAAAGAGGACCTGTCATCTCTTATTTCTATTACATGAGATCTCTATAAAGAGGACCTGTCATCTCTTATTTCTATTACATGAGATCTCCATAAAGAGGACCTGTCATCTCTTATTTCTATTACATGAAATCCCCATAAAGAGGACCTGTCATCTCTTATTTCTATTACATGAGATCTCCATAAAGAGGACCTGTCATCTCTTATTTCTATTACATGAGATCTCTCCATAAAGAGGACCTGTTACCTCTTATTTCTATTACATGAGATCTCCATAAAGAGGACCTGTCATCTCTTATTTCTATTACATGAGATCTCCATAAAGAGGACCTGTCATCTCTAATTTCTATTACATGAAATCCCCATAAAGAGGACCTGTCATCTCTTATTTCTATTACATGATCTCCATAAAGAGGACCTGTCATCTCTTATTTCTATTACATGAGATCTCCATAAAAAGGACCTGTCATCTCTTATTTCTATTACATGAGATCTCTCCATAAAGAGGACCTGTCATCTCTTATTTCTATTACATGAGATCTCTCCATAAAGAGGACCTGTCATCTCTTATTTCTATTACATGAGATCTCCATAAAGAGGACCTGTCATCTCTAATTTCTATTACATGAGATCTCCATAAAGAGGACCTGTCATCTCTAATTTCTATTACATGAAATCCCCATAAAGAGGACCTGTCATCTCTTATTTCTATTACATGATCTCCATAAAGAGGACCTGTCATCTCTTATTTCTATTACATGAGATCTCCATAAAGAGGACCTGTCATCTCTTATTTCTATTACATGAGATCTCTCCATAAAGAGGACCTGTCATCTCTTATTTCTATTACATGAGATCTCCATAAAGAGGACCTGTCATCTCTTATTTCTATCGCATGAGATCTCTCCATAAAGAGGACCTGTCATCTCTTATTTCTATTACATTAGATGTCCATAAAGAGGACCTGTCATCTCTTATTTCTCTTACATAAGATCTCCATAAAGAGGACCTGTCATCTCTTATTTCTATTACATGAGATCTCCATAAAGAGGACCCGTCATCTCTTATTTCTATTACATGAGATCTCCATAAAGAGGACCTGTCATCTCTTATTTCTATTACATGAGATCTCCATAAAGAGGACCTGTCATCTCTTATTTCTATTACATGAGATCTCCATAAAGAGGACCTGTCATCTCTTATTTCTATTACATGAGATCTCTCCATAAAGAGGACCTGTCATCTCTTATTTCTATTACATGAGATCTTCATAAAGAGGACCCGTCATCTCTTATTTCTATTACATGAGATCTCCATAAAGAGGACCTGTCATCTCTTATTTCTATTACATGAGATCTCTTCATAAAGAGGACCTGTCATCTCTTATTTCTATTACATGATCTCCATAAAGAGGACCTGTCATCTCTTATTTCTATTACATGAGATACCCATAAAGAGGACCTGTCATCTCTTATTTCTATTACATGAGATCTCCATAAAGAGGACCCGTCATCTCTTATTTCTATTACATGAGATCTTCATAAAGAGGACCCGTCATCTCTTATTTCTATTACATGAGATCTCCATAAAGAGGACCTGTTATCTCTTATCTCTATTACATGAGATCTCCATGAAGAGGACCTGTCATCTCTTATTTCTATTACATAAGATCTCCCCATAAAGAGGACCCGTCATCTCTTATTTCTATTACATGAGATCTCCCCATAAAGAGGACCCGTCATCTCTTATTTCTATTACATGAGCTCTCCATAAAGAGGACCTGTCATCTCTTATTTCTATTACATGAGATCTCTCCAAAAAGAGGACCTGTCATGTCTTATTTCTATTACATGAGATCTCTCCATAAAGAGGACCTGTCATGTCTTATTTCTATTACATGAGATCTCTATAAAGAGGACCTGTCATCTCTTATTTCTATTACATGAGATCTCCATGAAGAGGACCTGTCATCTCTTATTTCTATCACATGAGATCTCTCCATAAAGAGGACCTGTCATCTCTTATTTGTATTACATGAGATCTCCATAAAGAGGACCTGTCATCTCTTATTTCTATTACCTGAGATCCCCATAAAGAGGACCTGTCATCTCTTATTTCTATTACATGAGATCTCCATAAAGAGGACCTGTCATCTCTTATGTCTATTACATAAGATCTCCATAAAGAGGACCTGTCATCTCTTATGTCTATTACATGAGATCTCCATAAAGAGGACCTGTCATCTCTTATTTCTATTACATGAGATCTCTATAAAGAGGACCTGTCATCTCTTATTTCTATTACATGAGATCTCCATAAAGAGGACCTGTCACCTCTTATTTCTATTACATGAGATCTCCATAAAGAGGACCTGTCATCTCTTATTTCTATTACATGAGATCTCTATAAAGAGGACCTGTCATCTCTTATTTCTATTACATGAGATCTCCATAAAGAGGACCTGTCATCTCTTATTTCTATTACATGAAATCCCCATAAAGAGGACCTGTCATCTCTTATTTCTATTACATGAGATCTCCATAAAGAGGACCTGTCATCTCTTATTTCTATTACATGAGATCTCTCCATAAAGAGGACCTGTTACCTCTTATTTCTATTACATGAGATCTCCATAAAGAGGACCTGTCATCTCTTATTTCTATTACATGAGATCTCCATAAAGAGGACCTGTCATCTCTAATTTCTATTACATGAAATCCCCATAAAGAGGACCTGTCATCTCTTATTTCTATTACATGATCTCCATAAAGAGGACCTGTCATCTCTTATTTCTATTACATGAGATCTCCATAAAAAGGACCTGTCATCTCTTATTTCTATTACATGAGATCTCTCCATAAAGAGGACCTGTCATCTCTTATTTCTATTACATGAGATCTCTCCATAAAGAGGACCTGTCATCTCTTATTTCTATTACATGAGATCTCCATAAAGAGGACCTGTCATCTCTAATTTCTATTACATGAGATCTCCATAAAGAGGACCTGTCATCTCTAATTTCTATTACATGAAATCCCCATAAAGAGGACCTGTCATCTCTTATTTCTATTACATGATCTCCATAAAGAGGACCTGTCATCTCTTATTTCTATTACATGAGATCTCCATAAAGAGGACCTGTCATCTCTTATTTCTATTACATGAGATCTCTCCATAAAGAGGACCTGTCATCTCTTATTTCTATTACATGAGATCTCCATAAAGAGGACCTGTCATCTCTTATTTCTATCGCATGAGATCTCTCCATAAAGAGGACCTGTCATCTCTTATTTCTATTACATTAGATGTCCATAAAGAGGACCTGTCATCTCTTATTTCTCTTACATAAGATCTCCATAAAGAGGACCTGTCATCTCTTATTTCTATTACATGAGATCTCCATAAAGAGGACCCGTCATCTCTTATTTCTATTACATGAGATCTCCATAAAGAGGACCTGTCATCTCTTATTTCTATTACATGAGACCTCCATAAAGAGGACCTGTCACCTCTTATTTCTATTACATGAGATCTCCATAAAGAGGACCTGTCATCTCTTATTTCTATCACATGAGATCTCTCCATAAAGAGGACCTGTCATCTCTTATTTCTATTACATTAGATGTCCATAAAGAGGACCTGTCATCTCTTATTTCTATTACATGAGATCTCCATAAAGGGGACCTGTCATCTCTTATTTCTATTACATGAGATCTCTCCATAAAGAGGACCTGTCATCTCTTATTTCTATTACATAAGATCTCCATAAAGAGGACCCGTCATCTCTTATTTCTATTACATGAGATCTCCATAAAGAGGACCCGTCATCTCTTATTTCTATTACATGAGATCTCCATAAAGAGGACCCGTCATCTCTTATTTCTATTACATAAGATCTCCATAAAGAGGACCTGTCATCTCTTATTTCTATTACATTAGATCTCCATAAAGAGGACCTGTCATCTCTTATTTCTATTACATGAGATCTCCATAAAGAGGACCTGTCATCTCTAATTTCTATTACATGAGATCTCCATAAAGAGGACCTGTCATCTCTAATTTCTATTACATGAAATCCCCATAAAGAGGACCTGTCATCTCTTATTTCTATTACATGATCTCCATAAAGAGGACCTGTCATCTCTTATTTCTATTACATGAGATCTCTCCATAAAGAGGACCTGTCATCTCTTATTTCTATTACATGAGATCTCTCCATAAAGAGGACCTGTCATCTCTTATTTCTATTACATGAGATCTCCATAAAGAGGACCTGCCATCTCTTATTTCTATCACATGAGATCTCTCCATAAAGAGGACCTGTCATCTCTTATTTCTATTACATGAGATCTCCATAAAGAGGACCTGTCATCTCTTATTTCTATTACATGAGATCTCTCCATAAAGAGGACCTGTCATCTCTTATTTCTATTACATGAGATCTCTCCATAAAGAGGACCTGTCATCTCTTATTTCTATTACATGAGATCTCCATAAAGAGGACCTGTCATCTCTTATTTCTATCACATGAGATCTCTCCATAAAGAGGACCTGTCATCTCTTATTTCTATTACATTAGATGTCCATAAAGAGGACCTGTCATCTCTTATTTCTATTACATAAGATCTCCATAAAGAGGACCTGTCATCTCTTATTTCTATTACATGAGATCTCCATAAAGAGGACCCGTCATCTCTTATTTCTATTACATGAGATCTCCATAAAGAGGACCTGTCATCTCTTATTTCTATTACATGAGACCTCCATAAAGAGGACCTGTCACCTCTTATTTCTATTACATGAGATCTCCATAAAGAGGACCTGTCATCTCTTATTTCTATCACATGACATCTCTCCATAAAGAGGACCTGTCATCTCTTATTTCTATTACATGAGATCTCTCCATAAAGAGGACCTGTCATCTCTTATTTCTATTACATTAGATGTCCATAAAGAGGACCTGTCATCTCTTATTTCTATTACATGAGATCTCCATAAAGGGGACCTGTCATCTCTTATTTCTATTACATGAGATCTCTCCATAAAGAGGACCTGTCATCTCTTATTTCTATTACATAAGATCTCCATAAAGAGGACCTGTCATCTCGTATTTCTATTACATGAGATCTCCATAAAGAGGACCCGTCATCTCTTATTTCTATTACATGAGACCTCCATAAAGAGGGCCCGTCATCTCTTATTTCTATTACATAAGATCTCCATAAAGAGGACCTGTCATCTCTTATTTCTATTACATTAGATCTCCATAAGGAGGACCTGTCATCTCTTATTTATATTACATGAGATCTCCCCATAAAGAGGACCTGTCATCTCTTATTTCTATTACATGAGATCTCCATAAAGAGGACCTGTCATCTCTTATTTCTATTACATGAGATCTCCATAAAGAGGACCTGTCATCTCTTATTTCTATTGCATGAGATCTCCATAAAGAGGACCTGTCATCTCTTATTTCTAATATATGAGATCTCCATAAAGAGGACCTGTCATCTCTTATGTCTATTACACAAGATCTCCATAAAGAGGACCTGTCATCTCTTATTTCTATTACATGAGATCTCCATAAAGAGGACCTGTCATCTCTTATTTCTATTACATGAGATCTCCATAAAGAGGACCTGTCATCTCTTATTTCTATTACATGAGATCTCTTCATAAAGAGGACCTGTCATCTCTTATTTCTATTACATGAGATCTCTTCGTAAAGAGGACCTGTCATCTCTTATCTCTATTACATGAGATCTCCATAAAGAGGACCTGTTATCTCTTATCTCTATTACATGAGATCTCCATGAAGAGGACCTGTCATCTCTTATTTCTATTACATAAGATCTCCCCATGAAGAGAACCCGTCATCTCTTATTTCTATTACATGAGATCTCCCCATAAAGAGGACCCGTCATCTCTTATTTCTATTACACGAGCTCTCCATAAAGAGGACCTGTCATCTCTTATTTCTATTACATGAGATTTCTCCATAAAGAGGACCCGTCATCTCTTATTTCTATTACATGAGATCTCCATAAAGAGGACCTGTCATCTCTTATTTCTATTACATGAGATCTCCATAAAGAGGACCTGTCATCTCTTATTTCTATTACATGAGACCTCCATAAAGAGGACCTGTCATCCCTTATTTTTATTACATGATCTCCATAAAGAGGACCTGTCATCTCTTATTTCTATTACATGAGATCTCTCCAAAAAGAGGACCTGTCATGTCTTATTTCTATTACATGAGATCTCTCCATAAAGAGGACCTGTCATGTCTTATTTCTATTACATGAGATCTCTATAAAGAGGACCTGTCATCTCTTATTTCTATTACATGAGATCTCCATAAAGAGGACCTGTCATCTCTTATTTCTATCACATGAGATCTCCATAAAGAGGACCTGTCATCTCTTATTTGTATTACATGAGATCTCCATAAAGAGGACCTGTCATCTCTTATTTCTATTACCTGAGATCCCCATAAAGAGGACCTGTCATCTCTTATTTCTATTACATGAGATCTCCATAAAGAGGACCTGTCATCTCTTATTTCTATTACATGAGATCTCCATAAAGAGGACCTGTCATCTCTTATGTCTATTACATAAGATCTCCATAAAGAGGACCTGTCATCTCTTATGTCTATTACATGAGATCTCCATAAAGAGGACCTGTCATCTCTTATTTCTATTACATGAGATCTCCATAAAGAGGACCTGTCATCTCTTATTTCTATTACATGAGATCTCCATAAAGAGGACCTGTCACCTCTTATTTCTATTACATGAGATCTCCATAAAGAGGACCTGTCACCTCTTATTTCTATTACATGAGATCTTCATAAAGAGGACCTGTCATCTCTTATTTCTATTACATGAAATCCCCATAAAGAGGACCTGTCATCTCTTATTTCTATTACATGAGATCTCCATAAAGAGGACCTGTCATCTCTTATTTCTATCACATGAGATCTCTCCATAAAGAGGACCTGTCATCTCTTATTTCTATTACATGAGATCTCCATAAAGAGGACCTGTCATCTCTTATTTCTATTACATGAGATCTCTCCATAAAGAGGACCTGTCATCTCTTATTTCTATTACATGAGATCTCCATAAAGAGGACCTGTCATCTCTTATTTCTATTACATGAGATCTCCATAAAGAGGACCTGTCATCTCTTATTTCTATTACATGAGATCTCCATAAAGGGGACCTGTCATCTCTTATTTCTATTACATGAGATCTCTCCATAAAGAGGACCTGTCATCTCTTATTTCTATTACATGAGATCTCCATAAAGAGGACCTGTCATCTCGTATTTCTATTACATGAGATCTCCATAAAGAGGACCTGTCATCTCTTATTTCTATTACATGAGATCCCCATAAAGAGGACCTGTCACCTCTTATTTCTATTACATGAGATCTCCATAAAGAGGACCTGTCATCTCTTATTTCTATTACATGAGATCTCCATAAAGAGGACCTGTCATCTCTTATTTCTATTACATGAGATCTCTCCATAAAGAGGACCTGTCATCTCTTATTTCTATTACATGAGATCTTCATAAAGAGGACCCGTCATCTCTTATTTCTATTACATGAGATCTCCATAAAGAGGACCTGTCATCTCTTATTTCTATTACATGAGATCTCTTCATAAAGAGGACCTGTCATCTCTTATTTCTATTACATGATCTCCATAAAGAGGACCTGTCATCTCTTATTTCTATTACATGAGATACCCATAAAGAGGACCTGTCATCTCTTATTTCTATTACATGAGATCTCCATAAAGAGGACCCGTCATCTCTTATTTCTATTACATGAGATCTTCATAAAGAGGACCCGTCATCTCTTATTTCTATTACATTAGATCTCTATAAAGAGGACCTGTCATCTCTTATTTCTATTACATGAGATCTCCATAAAGAGGACCTGTCATCTCTTATTTCTATTACATGAGATCTCTTCATAAAGAGGACCTGTCATCTCTTATTTCTATTACATGAGATCTCCATAAAGAGGACCTGTCATCTCTTATTTCTATTACATGAGATCTCTCTATAAAGAGGACCTGTCATCTCTTATTTCTATTACATGAGATCTCCATAAAGAGGACCTGTCATCTCTTATTTCTATTACATGAAACCTCCATAAAGAGGACCTGTCATCTCTTATTTCTATTACATGAGATCTCCATAAAGAGGACCTGTCATCTCTTATTTCTATTACATGAGATCTCCATAAAGAGGACCTGTCATCTCTTATTTCTATTACATGAGATCTCCATAAAGAGGACCTGTCATCTCTTATTTCTATTACATGAGATCTCCATAAAGAGGACCTGTCATCTCTTATTTCTATTACATGAGATCTCCATAAAGAGGACCTGTCACCTCTTATTTCTATTACATGAGATCTCTATAAAGAGGACCTGTCACCTCTTATTTCTATTACATGAGATCTTCATAAAGAGGACCTGTCATCTCTTATTTCTATTACATGAAATCCCCATAAAGAGGACCTGTCATCTCTTATTTCTATTACATGAGATCTCTCCATAAAGAGGACCTGTCATCTCTTATTTCTATTACATGAGATCTCCATAAAGAGGACCTGTCATCTCTTATTTCTATTACATAAGATCTCCATAAAGAGGACCTGTCATCTCTTATTTCTATTACATAAGATCTCCATAAAGAGGACCTGTCATCTCTTATTTCTATTACATGAGATCTCCATAAAGGGGACCTGTCATCTCTTATTTCTATTACATGAGATCTCCATAAAGAGGACCTGTCATCTCTTATTTCTATTACATGAGATCTCCATAAAGAGGACCCGTCATCTCTTATTTCTATTACATGAGATCTCCATAAAGAGGACCTGTCATCTCTTATTTCTATTACATGAGATCTCCCCATATAGAGGACCTGTCATCTCTTATTTCTATTACATGAGATCTCCATAAAGAGGACCTGTCATCTCTTATTTCTATTACATGAGATCTCCATAAAGAGGACCTGTCATCTCTTATTTCTATTACATGAGATCTCTCTATAAAGAGGACCTGTCACCTCTTATTTCTATTACATGAGATCTCCATAAAGAGGACCTGTCACCTCTTATTTCTATTACATGAGATCTCCATAAAGAGGACCTGTCATCTCTTATTTCTATTACATGAGATCTCCATAAAGAGGACCTGTCATCTCTTATTTCTATTACATGAGATCTCTCTATAAAGAGGACCTGTCATCTCTTATTTCTATTATATGAGATCTCCATAAAGAGGACCTGTCATCTCTTATTTCTATTACATGAGATCTCCATAAAGAGGACCTGTCATCTCTTAATTCTATTACATGAGATCTCTTCATAAAGAGGACCTGTCATCTCTTATTTCTATTACATGAGACCTCCATAAAGAGGACCTGTCATCTCTTATTTCTATCACATGAGATCTCTCCATAAAGAGGACCTGTCATCTCTTATTTCTATTACATTAGATGTCCATAAAGAGGACCTGTCATCTCTTATTTCTATTACATGAGATCTCCATAGAGGGGACCTGTCATCTCTTATTTCTATTACATGAGATCTCTCCATAAAGAGGACCTGTCATCTCTTATTTCTATTACATAAGATCTCCATAAAGAGGACCTGTCATCTCTTATTTCTATTACATGAGATCTCCATAAAGAGGACCCGTCATCTCTTATTTCTATTACATGAGATCTCCATAAAGAGGACCTGTCATCTCTTATTTCTATTACATGAGATCTCTCCATAAAGAGGACCTGTCATCTCTTATTTCTATTACATTAGATGTCCATAAAGAGGACCTGTCATCTCTTATTTCTATTACATGAGATCTCCATAAAGGGGACCTGTCATCTCTTATTTCTATTACATGAGATCTCTCCATAAAGAGGACCTGTCATCTCTTATTTCTATTACATAAGATCTCCATAAAGAGGACCTGTCATCTCTTATTTCTATTACATGAGATCTCCATAAAGAGGACCCGTCATCTCTTATTTCTATTACATGAGATCTCCATAAAGAGGACCTGTCATTTCTTATTTCTATTACATGAGATCTCCATAAAGAGGACCTGCCATCTCTTATTTCTATTACATAAGATCTCCATAAAGAGGACCTGTCATCTCTTATTTCTATTACATGAGATCTCCATAAAGAGGACCCGTCATCTCTTATTTCTATTACATTAGATCTCCATAAAGAGGACCTGTCATCTCTTATTTATATTACATGAGATCTCCCCATAAAGAGGACCTGTCATCTCTTATTTCTATTACATGAGATCTCCATAAAGAGGACCTGTCATCTCTTTTTTCTATTACATGAGATCTCCATAAAGAGGACCTGTCATCTCTTATTTCTATTGCATGAGATCTCCATAAAGAGGACCTGTCATCTCTTATTTCTATTGCATGAGATCTCCATAAAGAGGACCTGTCATCTCTTATTTCTATTACATAAGATCTCCATAAAGAGGACCTGTCATCTCTTATTTCTATTACATGAGATCTCTTCATAAAGAGGACCTGTCATCTCTTATTTCTATTACATGAGATCTCTTCGTAAAGAGGACCTGTCATCTCTTATCTCTATTACATGAGATCTCCATAAAGAGGACCTGTTATCTCTTATCTCTATTACATGAGATCTCCATGAAGAGGACCTGTCATCTCTTATTTCTATTACATAAGATCTCCCCATAAAGAGGACCCGTCATCTCTTATTTCTATTACATGAGATCTCCCCATAAAGAGGACCCGTCATCTCTTATTTCTATTACATGAGCTCTCTCCATAAAGAGGACCTGTCATCTCTTATTTCTATTACATGAGATCTCCATAAAGAGGACCTGTCATCTCTTATTTCTATCACATGAGATCTCTCCATAAAGAGGACCTGTCATCTCTTATTTCTATTACATGAGATCTCCATAAAGAGGACCTGTCATCTCTTATTTCTATTACATGAGATCTCTCCATAAAGAGGACCTGTCATCTCTTATTTCTATTACATGAGATCTCTCCATAAAGAGGACCTGTCATCTCTTATTTCTATTACATGAGATCTCCATAAAGAGGACCTGTCATCTCTTATTTCTATCACATGAGATCTCTCCATAAAGAGGACCTGTCATCTCTTATTTCTATTACATTAGATGTCCATAAAGAGGACCTGTCATCTCTTATTTCTATTACATAAGATCTCCATAAAGAGGACCTGTCATCTCTTATTTCTATTACATGAGATCTCCATAAAGAGGACCCGTCATCTCTTATTTCTATTACATGAGATCTCCATAAAGAGGACCTGTCATCTCTTATTTCTATTACATGAGACCTCCATAAAGAGGACCTGTCACCTCTTATTTCTATTACATGAGATCTCCATAAAGAGGACCTGTCATCTCTTATTTCTATCACATGACATCTCTCCATAAAGAGGACCTGTCATCTCGTATTTCTATTACATGAGATCTCTCCATAAAGAGGACCTGTCATCTCTTATTTCTATTACATTAGATGTCCATAAAGAGGACCTGTCATCTCTTATTTCTATTACATGAGATCTCCATAAAGGGGACCTGTCATCTCTTATTTCTATTACATGAGATCTCTCCATAAAGAGGACCTGTCATCTCTTATTTCTATTACATAAGATCTCCATAAAGAGGACCTGTCATCTCGTATTTCTATTACATGAGATCTCCATAAAGAGGACCCGTCATCTCTTATTTCTATTACATGAGACCTCCATAAAGAGGACCTGTCATCTCTTATTTCTATTACATAAGATCTCCATAAAGAGGACCTGTCATCTCTTATTTCTATTACATTAGATCTCCATAAAGAGGACCTGTCATCTCTTATTTCTATTACATGAGATCTCCATAAAGAGGACCTGTCATCTCTTATTTCTATTACATGAGATCTCCATAAAGAGGACCTGTCATCTCTTATTTCTATTGCATGAGATCTCCATAAAGAGGACCTGTCATCTCTTATTTCTAATATATGAGATCTCCATAAAGAGGACCTGTCATCTCTTATGTCTATTACACGAGATCTCCATAAAGAGGACCTGTCATCTCTTATTTCTATTCTATGAGATCTCCATAAAGAGGACCTGTCATCTCTTATTTCTATTACATGAGATCTCCATAAAGAGGACCTGTCATCTCTAATTTCTATTACATGAGATCTCCATAAAGAGGACCTGTCATCTCTTATTTCTATTACATGAGATCTCTTCATAAAGAGGACCTGTCATCTCTTATTTCTATTACATGAGATCTCTTCGTAAAGAGGACCTGTCATCTCTTATCTCTATTACATGAGATCTCCATAAAGAGGACCTGTTATCTCTTATCTCTATTACATGAGATCTCCATGAAGAGGACCTGTCATCTCTTATTTCTATTACATAAGATCTCCCCATGAAGAGAACCCGTCATCTCTTATTTCTATTACATGAGATCTCCCCATAAAGAGGACCCGTCATCTCTTATTTCTATTACACGAGCTCTCCATAAAGAGGACCTGTCATCTCTTATTTCTATTACATGAGATTTCTCCATAAAGAGGACCCGTCATCTCTTATTTCTATTACATGAGATCTCCATAAAGAGGACCTGTCATCTCTTATTTCTATTACATGAGACCTCCATAAAGAGGACCTGTCATCCCTTATTTTTATTACATGATCTCCATAAAGAGGACCTGTCATCTCTTATTTCTATTACATGAGATCTCTCCAAAAAGAGGACCTGTCATGTCTTATTTCTATTACATGAGATCTCTCCATAAAGAGGACCTGTCATGTCTTATTTCTATTACATGAGATCTCTATAAAGAGGACCTGTCATCTCTTATTTCTATTACATGAGATCTCCATAAAGAGGACCTGTCATCTCTTATTTCTATCACATGAGATCTCTCCATAAAGAGGACCTGTCATCTCTTATTTGTATTACATGAGATCTCCATAAAGATGACCTGTCATCTCTTATTTCTATTACCTGAGATCCCCATAAAGAGGACCTGTCATCTCTTATTTGTATTACATGAGATCTCCATAAAGAGGACCTGTCATCTCTTATTTCTATTACATGAGATCTCCATAAAGAGGACCTGTCATCTCTTATGTCTATTACATAAGATCTCCATAAAGAGGACCTGTCATCTCTTATGTCTATTACATGAGATCTCCATAAAGAGGACCTGTCATCTCTTATTTCTATTACATGAGATCTCTATAAAGAGGACCTGTCATCTCTTATTTCTATTACATGAGATCTCCATAAAGAGGACCTGTCACCTCTTATTTCTATTACATGAGATCTCCATAAAGAGGACCTGTCACCTCTTATTTCTATTACATGAGATCTTCATAAAGAGGACCTGTCATCTCTTATTTCTATTACATGAAATCCCCATAAAGAGGACCTGTCATCTCTTATTTCTATTACATGAGATCTCCATAAAGAGGACCTGTCATCTCTTATTTCTATCACATGAGATCTCTCCATAAAGAGGACCTGTCATCTCTTATTTCTATTACATGAGATCTCCATAAAGAGGACCTGACATCTCTTATTTCTATTACATGAGATCTCTCCATAAAGAGGACCTATCATCTCTTATTTCTATTACATGAGATCTCCATAAAGAGGACCTGTCATCTCTTATTTCTATTACATGAGATCTCCATAAAGAGGACCTGTCATCTCTTATTTCTATTACATGAGATCTCCATAAAGGGGACCTGTCATCTCTTATTTCTATTACATGAGATCTCTCCATAAAGAGGACCTGTCATCTCTTATTTCTATTACATGAGATCTCCATAAAGAGGACCTGTCATCTCTTATTTCTATTACATGAGATCTCCATAAAGAGGACCTGTCATCTCTTATTTCTATTACATGAGATCCCCATAAAGAGGACCTGTCACCTCTTATTTCTATTACATGAGATCTCCATAAAGAGGACCTGTCATCTCTTATTTCTATTACATGAGATCTCCATAAAGAGGACCTGTCATCTCTTATTTCTATTACATGAGATCTCTCCATAAAGAGGACCTGTCATCTCTTATTTCTATTACATGAGATCTTCATAAAGAGGACCCGTCATCTCTTATTTCTATTACATGAGATCTCCATAAAGAGGACCTGTCATCTCTTATTTCTATTACATGAGATCTCTTCATAAAGAGGACCTGTCATCTCTTATTTCTATTACATGATCTCCATAAAGAGGACCTGTCATCTCTTATTTCTATTACATGAGATCTCCATAAAGAGGACCCGTCATCTCTTATTTCTATTACATGAGATCTTCATAAAGAGGACCCGTCATCTCTTATTTCTATTACATTAGATCTCTATAAAGAGGACCTGTCATCTCTTATTTCTATTACATGAGATCTCCATAAAGAGGACCTGTCATCTCTTATTTCTATTACATGAGATCTCTTCATAAAGAGGACCTGTCATCTCTTATTTCTATTACATGAGATCTCCATAAAGAGGACCTGTCATCTCTTATTTCTATTACATGAGATCTCTCTATAAAGAGGACCTGTCATCTCTTATTTCTATTACATGAGATCTCCATAAAGAGGACCTGTCATCTCTTATTTCTATTACATGAAACCTCCATAAAGAGGACCTGTCATCTCTTATTTCTATTACATGAGATCTCCATAAAGAGGACCTGTCATCTCTTATTTCTATTACATGAGATCTCCATAAAGAGGACCTGTCATCTCTTATTTCTATTACATGAGATCTCCATAAAGAGGACCTGTCACCTCTTATTTCTATTACATGAGATCTCTATAAAGAGGACCTGTCACCTCTTATTTCTATTACATGAGATCTTCATAAAGAGGACCTGTCATCTCTTATTTCTATTACATGAAATCCCCATAAAGAGGACCTGTCATCTCTTATTTCTATTACATGAGATCTCCATAAAGAGGACCTGTCATCTCTTATTTCTATCACATGAGATCTCTCCATAAAGAGGACCCGTCATCTCTTATTTCTATTACATGAGATCTCCATAAAGAGGACCTGTCATCTCTTATTTCTATTACATGAGATCTCCATAAAGAGGACCTGTCATCTCTTATTTCTATTACATGAGATCTCCATAAAGGGGACCTGTCATCTCTTATTTCTATTACATGAGATCTCTCCATAAAGAGGACCTGTCATCTCTTATTTCTATTACATGAGATCTCCATAAAGAGGACCTGTCATCTCTTATTTCTATTACATAAGATCTCCATAAAGAGGACCTGTCATCTCTTATTTCTATTACATAAGATCTCCATAAAGAGGACCTGTCATCTCTTATTTCTATTACATGAGATCTCCATAAAGGGGACCTGTCATCTCTTATTTCTATAACATGTGATCTCCATAAAGAGGACCTGTCATCTCTTATTTCTATTACATGAGATCTCCATAAAGAGGACCCGTCATCTCTTATTTCTATTACATAAGATCTCCATAAAGAGGACCTGTCATCTCTTATTTCTATTACATGAGATCTCCCCATATAGAGGACCTGTCATCTCTTATTTCTATTACATGATATCTCCATAAAGAGGACCTGTCATCTCTTATTTCTATTACATGAGATCTCCATAAAGAGGACCTGTCATCTCTTATTTCTATTACATGAGATCTCCATAAAGAGGACCTGTCATCTCTTATTTCTATTACATGAGATCTCCATAAAGAGGACCTGTCATCTCTTATTTCTATTACATGAGATCTCTCTATAAAGAGGACCTGTCACCTCTTATTTCTATTACATGAGATCTCCATAAAGAGGACCTGTCACCTCTTATTTCTATTACATGAGATCTCCATAAAGAGGACCTGTCATCTCTTATTTCTATTACATGAGATCTCCATAAAGAGGACCTGTCATCTCTTATTTCTATTACATGAGATCTCTCTATAAAGAGGACCTGTCATCTCTTATTTCTATTACATGAGATCTCCATAAAGAGGACCTGTCTACTCTTATTTCTATTACATGAGATCTCCATAAAGAGGACCTGTCATCTCTTAATTCTATTACATGAGATCTCTTCATAAAGAGGACCTGTCATCTCTTATTTCTATTACATGAGACCTCCATAAAGAGGACCTGTCATCTCTTATTTCTATTACATGAGATCTCCATAAAGAGGACCTGTCATCTCTTATTTCTATCACATGAGATCTCTCCATAAAGAGGACCTGTCATCTCTTATTTCTATTACATTAGATGTCCATAAAGAGGACCTGTCATCTCTTATTTCTATTACATGAGATCTCCATAAAGGGGACCTGTCATCTCTTATTTCTATTACATGAGATCTCTCCATAAAGAGGACCTGTCATCTCTAATTTCTATTACATAAGATCTCCATAAAGAGGACCTGTCATCTCTTATTTCTATTACATGAGATCTCCATAAAGAGGACCCGTCATCTCTTATTTCTATTACATGAGATCTCCATAAAGAGGACCTGTCATCTCTTATTTCTATTACATGAGACCTCCATAAAGAGGACCTGTCACCTCTTATTTCTATTACATGAGATCTCCATAAAGAGGACCTGTCATCTCTTATTTCTATCACATGAGATCTCTCCATAAAGAGGACCTGTCATCTCTTATTTCTATTACATTAGATGTCCATAAAGAGGACCTGTCATCTCTTATTTCTATTACATGAGATCTCCATAAAGGGGACCTGTCATATCTTATTTCTATTACATGAGATCTCTCCATAAAGAGGACCTGTCATCTCTTATTTCTATTACATAAGATCTCCATAAAGAGGACCTGTCATCTCTTATTTCTATTACATGAGATCTCCATAAAGAGGACCTGTCATTTCTTATTTCTATTACATGAGATCTCCATAAAGAGGACCTGCCATCTCTTATTTCTATTACATAAGATCTCCATAAAGAGGACCTGTCATCTCTTATTTCTATTACATGAGATCTCCATAAAGAGGACCCGTCATCTCTTATTTCTATTACATGAGATCTCCATAAAGAGGACCCGTCATCTCTTATTTCTATTACATTAGATCTCCATAAAGAGGACCTGTCATCTCTTATTTATATTACATGAGATCTCCCCATAAAGAGGACCTGTCATCTCTTATTTCTATTACATGAGATCTCCATAAAGAGGACCTGTCATCTCTTTTTTCTATTACATGAGATCTCCATAAAGAGGACCTGTCATCTCTTATTTCTATTGCATGAGATCTCCATAAAGAGGACCTGTCATCTCTTATTTCTATTACATGAGATCTCCATAAAGAGGACCTGTCATCTCTTATTTCTATTACATAAGATCTCCATAAAGAGGACCTGTCATCTCTTATTTCTATTACATGAGATCTCTTCATAAAGAGGACCTGTCATCTCTTATTTCTATTACATGAGATCTCTTCGTAAAGAGGACCTGTCATCTCTTATCTCTATTACATGAGATCTCCATAAAGAGGACCTGTTATCTCTTATCTCTATTACATGAGATCTCCATGAAGAGGACCTGTCATCTCTTATTTCTATTACATAAGATCTCCCCATAAAGAGGACCCGTCATCTCTTATTTCTATTACATGAGATCTCCCCATAAAGAGGACCCGTCATCTCTTATTTCTATTACATGAGCTCTCCATAAAGAGGACCTGTCATCTCTTATTTCTATTACATGAGATTTCTCCATAAAGAGGACCCGTCATCCCTTATTTCTATTACATGAGATCTCCATAAAGAGGACCTGTCATCTCTTATTTCTATTACATGAGATCTCCATAAAGAGGACCTGTCATCTCTTATTTCTATTACATGAGACCTCCATAAAGAGGACCTGTCATCCCTTATTTTTATTACATGATCTCCATAAAGAGGACCTGTCTTCTCTTATTTCTATTACATGAGATCTCTCCAAAAAGAGGACCTGTCATGTCTTATTTCTATTACATGAGATCTCTCCATAAAGAGGACCTGTCATGTCTTATTTCTATTACATGAGATCTCTATAAAGAGGACCTGTCATCTCTTATTTCTATTACATGAGATCTCCATAAAGAGGACCTGTCATCTCTTATTTCTATCACATGAGATCTCTCCATAAAGAGGACCTGTCATCTCTTATTTCTATTACATGAGATCTCCATAAAGAGGACCTGTCATCTCTTATTTCTATTACCTGAGATCCCCAAAAAGAGGACCTGTCATCTCTTATTTCTATTACATGAGATCTCCATAAAGAGGACCTGTCATCTCTTATTTCTATTACATGAGATCTCCATAAAGAGGACCTGTCATCTCTTATGTCTATTACATAAGATCTCCATAAAGAGGACCTGTCATCTCTTATGTCTATTACATGAGATCTCCATAAAGAGGACCTGTCATCTCTTATTTCTATTACATGAGATCTCTATAAAGAGGACCTGTCATCTCTTATTTCTATTACATGAGATCTCTATAAAGAGGACCTGTCACCTCTTATTTCTATTACATGAGATCTTCATAAAGAGGACCTGTCATCTCTTATTTCTATTACATGAAATCCCCATAAAGAGGACCTGTCATCTCTTATTTCTATTACATGAGATCTCCATAAAGAGGACCTGTCATCTCTTATTTCTATTACATGAGATCTCTCCATAAAGAGGACCTGTCACCTCTTATTTCTATTACAAGAGATCTCCATAAAGAGGACCTGTCATCTCTTATTTCTATTACATGAGATCTCCATAAAGAGGACCTGTCATCTCTAATTTCTATTACATGAAATCCCCATAAAGAGGACCTGTCATCTCTTATTTCTATTACATGATCTCCATAAAGAGGACCTGTCATCTCTTATTTCTATTACATGAGATCTCCATAAAGAGGACCTGTCATCTCTTATTTCTATTACATGAGATCTCCATAAAGAGGACCTGTCACCTCTTATTTCTATTACATGAGATCTCTATAAAGAGGACCTGTCACCTCTTATTTCTATTACATGAGATCTTCATAAAGAGGACCTGTCATCTCTTATTTCTATTACATGAAATCCCCATAAAGAGGACCTGTCATCTCTTATTTCTATTACATGAGATCTCCATAAAGAGGACCTGTCATCTCTTATTTCTATCACATGAGATCTCTCCATAAAGAGGACCCGTCATCTCTTATTTCTATTACATGAGATCTCCATAAAGAGGACCTGTCATCTCTTATTTCTATTACATGAGATCTCCATAAAGAGGACCTGTCATCTCTTATTTCTATTACATGAGATCTCCATAAAGGGGACCTGTCATCTCTTATTTCTATTACATGAGATCTCTCCATAAAGAGGACCTGTCATCTCTTATTTCTATTACATGAGATCTCCATAAAGAGGACCTGTCATCTCTTATTTCTATTACATAAGATCTCCATAAAGAGGACCTGTCATCTCTTATTTCTATTACATAAGATCTCCATAAAGAGGACCTGTCATCTCTTATTTCTATTACATGAGATCTCCATAAAGGGGACCTGTCATCTCTTATTTCTATAACATGAGATCTCCATAAAGAGGACCTGTCATCTCTTATTTCTATTACATGAGATCTCCATAAAGAGGACCCGTCATCTCTTATTTCTATTACATAAGATCTCCATAAAGAGGACCTGTCATCTCTTATTTCTATTACATGAGATCTCCCCATATAGAGGACCTGTCATCTCTTATTTCTATTACATGATATCTCCATAAAGAGGACCTGTCATCTCTTATTTCTATTACATGAGATCTCCATAAAGAGGACCTGTCATCTCTTATTTCTATTACATGAGATCTCCATAAAGAGGACCTGTCATCTCTTATTTCTATTACATGAGATCTCTCTATAAAGAGGACCTGTCACCTCTTATTTCTATTACATGAGATCTCCATAAAGAGGACCTGTCACCTCTTATTTCTATTACATGAGATCTCCATAAAGAGGACCTGTCATCTCTTATTTCTATTACATGAGATCTCCATAAAGAGGACCTGTCATCTCTTATTTCTATTACATGAGATCTCTCTATAAAGAGGACCTGTCATCTCTTATTTCTATTACATGAGATCTCCATAAAGAGGACCTGTCTACTCTTATTTCTATTACATGAGATCTCCATAAAGAGGACCTGTCATCTCTTAATTCTATTACATGAGATCTCTTCATAAAGAGGACCTGTCATCTCTTATTTCTATTACATGAGACCTCCATAAAGAGGACCTGTCATCTCTTATTTCTATTACATGAGATCTCCATAAAGAGGACCTGTCATCTCTTATTTCTATCACATGAGATCTCTCCATAAAGAGGACCTGTCATCTCTTATTTCTATTACATTAGATGTCCATAAAGAGGACCTGTCATCTCTTATTTCTATTACATGAGATCTCCATAAAGGGGACCTGTCATCTCTTATTTCTATTACATGAGATCTCTCCATAAAGAGGACCTGTCATCTCTTATTTCTATTACATAAGATCTCCATAAAGAGGACCTGTCATCTCTTATTTCTATTACATGAGATCTCCATAAAGAGGACCCGTCATCTCTTATTTCTATTACATGAGATCTCCATAAAGAGGACCTGTCATCTCTTATTTCTATTACATGAGACCTCCATAAAGAGGACCTGTCACCTCTTATTTCTATTACATGAGATCTCCATAAAGAGGACCTGTCATCTCTTATTTCTATCACATGAGATCTCTCCATAAAGAGGACCTGTCATCTCTTATTTCTATTACATTAGATGTCCATAAAGAGGACCTGTCATCTCTTATTTCTATTACATGAGATCTCCATAAAGGGGACCTGTCATCTCTTATTTCTATTACATGAGATCTCTCCATAAAGAGGACCTGTCATCTCTTATTTCTATTACATGAGATCTCTCCAAAAAGAGGACCTGTCATGTCTTATTTCTATTACATGAGATCTCTCCATAAAGAGGACCTGTCATGTCTTATTTCTATTACATGAGATCTCTATAAAGAGGACCTGTCATCTCTTATTTCTATTACATGAGATCTCCATAAAGAGGACCTGTCATCTCTTATTTCTATCACATGAGATCTCTCCATAAAGAGGACCTGTCATCTCTTATTTGTATTACATGAGATCTCCATAAAGAGGACCTGTCATCTCTTATTTCTATTACCTGAGATCCCCAAAAAGAGGACCTGTCATCTCTTATTTCTATTACATGAGATCTCCATAAAGAGGACCTGTCATCTCTTATTTCTATTACATGAGATCTCCATAAAGAGGACCTGTCATCTCTTATGTCTATTACATAAGATCTCCATAAAGAGGACCTGTCATCTCTTATTTCTATTACATGAGATCTCTATAAAGAGGACCTGTCATCTCTTATTTCTATTACATGAGATCTCTATAAAGAGGACCTGTCACCTCTTATTTCTATTACATGAGATCTTCATAAAGAGGACCTGTCATCTCTTATTTCTATTACATGAAATCCCCATAAAGAGGACCTGTCATCTCTTATTTCTATTACATGAGATCTCCATAAAGAGGACCTGTCATCTCTTATTTCTATTACATGAGATCTCTCCATAAAGAGGACCTGTCACCTCTTATTTCTATTACAAGAGATCTCCATAAAGAGGACCTGTCACCTCTTATTTCTATTACATGAGATCTCCATAAAGAGGACCTGTCATCTCTAATTTCTATTACATGAAATCCCCATAAAGAGGACCTGTCATCTCTTATTTCTATTACATGATCTCCATAAAGAGGACCTGTCATCTCTTATTTCTATTACATTAGATCTCCATAAAGAGGACCTGTCATCTCTTATTTCTATTACATGAGATCTCCATAAAGAGGACCTGTCACCTCTTATTTCTATTACATGAGATCTCTATAAAGAGGACCTGTCACCTCTTATTTCTATTACATGAGATCTTCATAAAGAGGACCTGTCATCTCTTATTTCTATTACATGAAATCCCCATAAAGAGGACCTGTCATCTCTTATTTCTATTACATGAGATCTCCATAAAGAGGACCTGTCATCTCTTATTTCTATCACATGAGATCTCTCCATAAAGAGGACCCGTCATCTCTTATTTCTATTACATGAGATCTCCATAAAGAGGACCTGTCATCTCTTATTTCTATTACATGAGATCTCCATAAAGAGGACCTGTCATCTCTTATTTCTATTACATGAGATCTCCATAAAGGGGACCTGTCATCTCTTATTTCTATTACATGAGATCTCTCCATAAAGAGGACCTGTCATCTCTTATTTCTATTACATGAGATCTCCATAAAGAGGACCTGTCATCTCTTATTTCTATTACATAAGATCTCCATAAAGAGGACCTGTCATCTCTTATTTCTATTACATAAGATCTCCATAAAGAGGACCTGTCATCTCTTATTTCTATTACATGAGATCTCCATAAAGGGGACCTGTCATCTCTTATTTCTATAACATGAGATCTCCATAAAGAGGACCTGTCATCTCTTATTTCTATTACATGAGATCTCCATAAAGAGGACCCGTCATCTCTTATTTCTATTACATAAGATCTCCATAAAGAGGACCTGTCATCTCTTATTTCTATTACATGAGATCTCCCCATATAGAGGACCTGTCATCTCTTATTTCTATTACATGATATCTCCATAAAGAGGACCTGTCATCTCTTATTTCTATTACATGAGATCTCCATAAAGAGGACCTGTCATCTCTTATTTCTATTACATGAGATCTCCATAAGGAGGACCTGTCATCTCTTATTTCTATTACATGAGATCTCTCTATAAAGAGGACCTGTCACCTCTTATTTCTATTACATGAGATCTCCATAAAGAGGACCTGTCACCTCTTATTTCTATTACATGAGATCTCCATAAAGAGGACCTGTCATCTCTTATTTCTATTACATGAGATCTCCATAAAGAGGACCTGTCATCTCTTATTTCTATTACATGAGATCTCTCTATAAAGAGGACCTGTCATCTCTTATTTCTATTACATGAGATCTCCATAAAGAGGACCTGTCTACTCTTATTTCTATTACATGAGATCTCCATAAAGAGGACCTGTCATCTCTTAATTCTATTACATGAGATCTCTTCATAAAGAGGACCTGTCATCTCTTATTTCTATTACATGAGACCTCCATAAAGAGGACCTGTCATCTCTTATTTCTATTACATGAGATCTCCATAAAGAGGACCTGTCATCTCTTATTTCTATCACATGAGATCTCTCCATAAAGAGGACCTGTCATCTCTTATTTCTATTACATTAGATGTCCATAAAGAGGACCTGTCATCTCTTATTTCTATTACATGAGATCTCCATAAAGGGGACCTGTCATCTCTTATTTCTATTACATGAGATCTCTCCATAAAGAGGACCTGTCATCTCTTATTTCTATTACATAAGATCTCCATAAAGAGGACCTGTCATCTCTTATTTCTATTACATGAGATCTCCATAAAGAGGACCCGTCATCTCTTATTTCTATTACATGAGATCTCCATAAAGAGGACCTGTCATCTCTTATTTCTATTACATGAGACCTCCATAAAGAGGACCTGTCACCTCTTATTTCTATTACATGAGATCTCCATAAAGAGGACCTGTCATCTCTTATTTCTATCACATGAGATCTCTCCATAAAGAGGACCTGTCATCTCTTATTTCTATTACATTAGATGTCCATAAAGAGGACCTGTCATCTCTTATTTCTATTACATGAGATCTCCATAAAGGGGACCTGTCATCTCTTATTTCTATTACATGAGATCTCTCCATAAAGAGGACCTGTCATCTCTTATTTCTATTACATAAGATCTCCATAAAGAGGACCTGTCATCTCTTATTTCTATTACATGAGATCTCCATAAAGAGGACCCGTCATCTCTTATTTCTATTACATGAGATCTCCATAAAGAGGACCTGTCATTTCTTATTTCTATTACATGAGATCTCCATAAAGAGGACCTGCCATCTCTTATTTCTATTACATAAGATCTCCATAAAGAGGACCTGTCATCTCTTATGTCTATTACACGAGATCTCCATAAAGAGGACCTGTCATCTCTTATTTCTATTCTATGAGATCTCCATAAAGAGGACCTGTCATCTCTTATTTCTATTACATGAGATCTCCATAAAGAGGACCTGTCATCTCTTATTTCTATTACATGAGATCTCCATAAAGAGGACCTGTCATCTCTTATTTCTATTACATGAGATCTCTTTATAAAGAGGACCTGTCATCTCTTATTTCTATTACATGAGATCTCTTCGTAAAGAGGACCTGTCATCTCTTATCTCTATTACATGAGATCTCCATAAAGAGGACCTGTTATCTCTTATCTCTATTACATGAGATCTCCATGAAGAGGACCTGTCATCTCTTATTTCTATTACATAAGATCTCCCCATGAAGAGAACCCGTCATCTCTTATTTCTATTACATGAGATCTCCCCATAAAGAGGACCCGTCATCTCTTATTTCTATTACACGAGCTCTCCATAAAGAGGACCTGTCATCTCTTATTTCTATTACATGAGATTTCTCCATAAAGAGGACCCGTCATCTCTTATTTCTATTACATGAGATCTCCATAAAGAGGACCTGAAATCTCTTATTTCTATTACATGAGATCTCCATAAAGAGGACCTGTCATCTCTTATTTCTATTACATGAGACCTCCATAAAGAGGACCTGTCATCCCTTATTTTTATTACATGATCTCCATAAAGAGGACCTGTCATCTCTTATTTCTATTACATGAGATCTCTCCAAAAAGAGGACCTGTCATGTCTTATTTCTATTACATGAGATCTCTCCATAAAGAGGACCTGTCATGTCTTATTTCTATTACATGAGATCTCTATAAAGAGGACCTGTCATCTCTTATTTCTATTACATGAGATCTCCATAAAGAGGACCTGTCATCTCTTATTTCTATCACATGAGATCTCTCCATAAAGAGGACCTGTCATCTCTTATTTGTATTACATGAGATCTCCATAAAGATGACCTGTCATCTCTTATTTCTATTACCTGAGATCCCCATAAAGAGGACCTGTCATCTCTTATGTCTATTACATAAGATCTCCATAAAGAGGACCTGTCATCTCTTATGTCTATTACATGAGATCTCCATAAAGAGGACCTGTCATCTCTTATTTCTATTACATGAGATCTCTATAAAGAGGACCTGTCATCTCTTATTTCTATTACATGAGATCTCCATAAAGAGGACCTGTCACCACTTATTTCTATTACATGAGATCTCCATAAAGAGGACCTGTCACCTCTTATTTCTATTACATGAGATCTTCATAAAGAGGACCTGTCATCTCTTATTTCTATTACATGAAATCCCCATAAAGAGGACCTGTCATCTCTTATTTCTATTACATGAGATCTCCATAAAGAGGACCTGTCATCTCTTATTTCTATCACATGAGATCTCTCCATAAAGAGGACCTGTCATCTCTTATTTCTATTACATGAGATCTCCATAAAGAGGACCTGACATCTCTTATTTCTATTACATGAGATCTCTCCATAAAGAGGACCTATCATCTCTTATTTCTATTACATGAGATCTCCATAAAGAGGACCTGTCATCTCTTATTTCTATTACATGAGATCTCCATAAAGAGGACCTGTCATCTCTTATTTCTATTACATGAGATCTCCATAAAGGGGACCTGTCATCTCTTATTTCTATTACATGAGATCTCTCCATAAAGAGGACCTGTCATCTCTTATTTCTATTACATGAGATCTCCATAAAGAGGACCTGTCATCTCTTATTTCTATTACATGAGATCTCCATAAAGAGGACCTGTCATCTCTTATTTCTATTACATGAGATCCCCATAAAGAGGACCTGTCACCTCTTATTTCTATTACATGAGATCTCCATAAAGAGGACCTGTCATCTCTTATTTCTATTACATGAGATCTCCATAAAGAGGACCTGTCATCTCTTATTTCTATTACATGAGATCTCTCCATAAAGAGGACCTGTCATCTCTTATTTCTATTACATGAGATCTTCATAAAGAGGACCCGTCATCTCTTATTTCTATTACATGAGATTTCCATAAAGAGGACCTGTCATTTCTTATTTCTATTACATGAGATCTCCATAAAGAGGACCTGTCATCTCTTATTTCTATTACATGAGATCTCCATAAAGAGGACCTGTCATCTCTTATTTCTATTACATGAGATCTTCATAAAGAGGACCCGTCATCTCTTATTTCTATTACATGAGATTTCCATAAAGAGGACCTGTCATCTCTTATTTCTATTACATGAGATCTCCATAAAGAGGACCTGTCATCTCTTATTTCTATTACATGAGATCTCTTCATAAAGAGGACCTGTCATCTCTTATTTCTATTACATGATCTCCATAAAGAGGACCTGTCATCTCTTATTTCTATTACATGAGATCTCCATAAAGAGGACCCGTCATCTCTTATTTCTATTACATGAGATCTTCATAAAGAGGACCCGTCATCTCTTATTTCTATTACATTAGATCTCTATAAAGAGGACCTGTCATCTCTTATTTCTATTACATGAGATCTCCATAAAGAGGACCTGTCATCTCTTATTTCTATTACATGAGATCTCTTCATAAAGAGGACCTGTCATCTCTTATTTCTATTACATGAGATCTCCATAAAGAGGACCTGTCATCTCTTATTTCTATTACATGAGATCTCTCTATAAAGAGGACCTGTCATCTCTTATTTCTATTACATGAGATCTCCATAAAGAGGACCTGTCATCTCTTATTTCTATTACATGAAACCTCCATAAAGAGGACCTGTCATCTCTTATTTCTATTACATGAGATCTCCATAAAGAGGACCTGTCATCTCTTATTTCTATTACATGAGATCTCCATAAAGAGGACCTGTCATCTCTTATTTCTATTACATGAGATCTCCATAAAGAGGACCTGTCACCTCTTATTTCTATTACATGAGATCTCTATAAAGAGGACCTGTCACCTCTTATTTCTATTACATGAGATCTTCATAAAGAGGACCTGTCATCTCTTATTTCTATTACATGAAATCCCCATAAAGAGGACCTGTCATCTCTTATTTCTATTACATGAGATCTCCATAAAGAGGACCTGTCATCTCTTATTTCTATCACATGAGATCTCTCCATAAAGAGGACCCGTCATCTCTTATTTCTATTACATGAGATCTCCATAAAGAGGACCTGTCATCTCTTATTTCTATTACATGAGATCTCCATAAAGAGGACCTGTCATCTCTTATTTCTATTACATGAGATCTCCATAAAGGGGACCTGTCATCTCTTATTTCTATTACATGAGATCTCTCCATAAAGAGGACCTGTCATCTCTTATTTCTATTACATGAGATCTCCATAAAGAGGACCTGTCATCTCTTATTTCTATTACATAAGATCTCCATAAAGAGGACCTGTCATCTCTTATTTCTATTACATAAGATCTCCATAAAGAGGACCTGTCATCTCTTATTTCTATTACATGAGATCTCCATAAAGGGGACCTGTCATCTCTTATTTCTATAACATGTGATCTCCATAAAGAGGACCTGTCATCTCTTATTTCTATTACATGAGATCTCCATAAAGAGGACCCGTCATCTCTTATTTCTATTACATAAGATCTCCATAAAGAGGACCTGTCATCTCTTATTTCTATTACATGAGATCTCTCCATAAAGGGGACCTGTCATCTCTTATTTCTATAACATGTGATCTCCATAAAGAGGACCTGTCATCTCTTATTTCTATTACATGATATCTCCATAAAGAGGACCTGTCATCTCTTATTTCTATTACATGAGATCTCCATAAAGAGGACCTGTCATCTCTTATTTCTATTACATGAGATCTCCATAAAGAGGACCTGTCATCTCTTATTTCTATTACATGAGATCTCTCTATAAAGAGGACCTGTCACCTCTTATTTCTATTACATGAGATCTCCATAAAGAGGACCTGTCACCTCTTATTTCTATTACATGAGATCTCCATAAAGAGGACCTGCCATCTCTTATTTCTATTACATGAGATCTCCATAAAGAGGACCTGTCATCTCTTATTTCTATTACATGAGATCTCTCTATAAAGAGGACCTGTCATCTCTTATTTCTATTACATGAGATCTCCATAAAGAGGACCTGTCTACTCTTATTTCTATTACATGAGATCTCCATAAAGAGGACCTGTCATCTCTTAATTCTATTACATGAGATCTCTTCATAAAGAGGACCTGTCATCTCTTATTTCTATTACATGAGACCTCCATAAAGAGGACCTGTCATCTCTTATTTCTATTACATGAGATCTCCATAAAGAGGACCTGTCATCTCTTATTTCTATCACATGAGATCTCTCCATAAAGAGGACCTGTCATCTCTTATTTCTATTACATTAGATGTCCATAAAGAGGACCTGTCATCTCTTATTTCTATTACATGAGATCTCCATAAAGGGGACCTGTCATCTCTTATTTCTATTACATGAGATCTCTCCATAAAGAGGACCTGTCATCTCTTATTTCTTGTACATAAGATCTCCATAAAGAGGACCTGTCATCTCTTATTTCTATTACATGAGATCTCCATAAAGAGGACCCGTCATCTCTTATTTCTATTACATGAGATCTCCATAAAGAGGACCTGTCATCTCTTATTTCTATTACATGAGACCTCCATAAAGAGGACCTGTCACCTCTTATTTCTATTACATGAGATCTCCATAAAGAGGACCTGTCATCTCTTATTTCTATCACATGAGATCTCTCCATAAAGAGGACCTGTCATCTCTTATTTCTATTACATGAGATCTCCATAAAGAGGACCTGTCATTTCTTATTTCTATTACATGAGATCTCCATAAAGAGGACCTGCCATCTCTTATTTCTATTACATAAGATCTCCATAAAGAGGACCTGTCATCTCTTATTTCTATTACATGAGATCTCCATAAAGAGGACCCGTCATCTCTTATTTCTATTACATGAGATCTCCATAAAGAGGACCCGTCATCTCTTATTTCTATTACATGAGATCTCCATAAAGAGGACCCGTCATCTCTTATTTCTATTACATTAGATCTCCATAAAGAGGACCTGTCATCTCTTATTTATATTACATGAGATCTCCCCATAAAGAGGACCTGTCATCTCTTATTTCTATTACATGAGATCTCCATAAAGAGGACCTGTCATCTCTTTTTTCTATTACATGAGATCTCCATAAAGAGGACCTGTCATCTCTTATTTCTATTGCATGAGATCTCCATAAAGAGGACCTGTCATCTCTTATTTCTATTACATGAGATCTCCATAAAGAGGACCTGTCATCTCTTATTTCTATTACATAAGATCTCCATAAAGAGGACCTGTCATCTCTTATTTCTATTACATGAGATCTCTTCATAAAGAGGACCTGTCATCTCTTATTTCTATTACATGAGATCTCTTCGTAAAGAGGACCTGTCATCTCTTATCTCTATTACATGAGATCTCCATAAAGAGGACCTGTTATCTCTTATCTCTATTACATGAGATCTCCATGAAGAGGACCTGTCATCTCTTATTTCTATTACATAAGATCTCCCCATAAAGAGGACCCGTCATCTCTTATTTCTATTACATGAGATCTCCCCATAAAGAGGACCCGTCATCTCTTATTTCTATTACATGAGCTCTCCATAAAGAGGACCTGTCATCTCTTATTTCTATTACATGAGATTTCTCCATAAAGAGGACCCGTCATCCCTTATTTCTATTACATGAGATCTCCATAAAGAGGACCTGTCATCTCTTATTTCTATTACATGAGATCTCCATAAAGAGGACCTGTCATCTCTTATTTCTATTACATGAGACCTCCATAAAGAGGACCTGTCATCCCTTATTTTTATTACATGATCTCCATAAAGAGGACCTGTCTTCTCTTATTTCTATTACATGAGATCTCTCCAAAAATAGGACCTGTCATGTCTTATTTCTATTACATGAGATCTCTCCATAAAGAGGACCTGTCATGTCTTATTTCTATTACATGAGATCTCTATAAAGAGGACCTGTCATCTCTTATTTCTATTACATGAGATCTCCATAAAGAGGACCTGTCATCTCTTATTTCTATCACATGAGATCTCTCCATAAAGAGGACCTGTCATCTCTTATTTGTATTACATGAGATCTCCATAAAGAGGACCTGTCATCTCTTATTTCTATTACCTGAGATCCCCAAAAAGAGGACCTGTCATCTCTTATTTCTATTACATGAGATCTCCATAAAGAGGACCTGTCATCTCTTATTTCTATTACATGAGATCTCCATAAAGAGGACCTGTCATCTCTTATGTCTATTACATAAGATCTCCATAAAGAGGACCTGTCATCTCTTATGTCTATTACATGAGATCTCCATAAAGAGGACCTGCCATCTCTTATTTCTATTACATGAGATCTCTATAAAGAGGACCTGTCATCTCTTATTTCTATTACATGAAATCCCCATAAAGAGGACCTGTCATCTCTTATTTCTATTACATGAGATCTCCATAAAGAGGACCTGTCATCTCTTATTTCTATTACATGAGATCTCTCCATAAAGAGGACCTGTCACCTCTTATTTCTATTACAAGAGATCTCCATAAAGAGGACCTGTCATCTCTTATTTCTATTACATGAGATCTCCATAAAGAGGACCTGTCATCTCTAATTTCTATTACATGAAATCCCCATAAAGAGGACCTGTCATCTCTTATTTCTATTACATGATCTCCATAAAGAGGACCTGTCATCTCTTATTTCTATTACATGAGATCTCCATAAAGAGGACCTGTCATCTCTTATTTCTATTACATGAGATCTCCATAAAGAGGACCTGTCACCTCTTATTTCTATTACATGAGATCTCTATAAAGAGGACCTGTCACCTCTTATTTCTATTACATGAGATCTTCATAAAGAGGACCTGTCATCTCTTATTTCTATTACATGAAATCCCCATAAAGAGGACCTGTCATCTCTTATTTCTATTACATGAGATCTCCATAAAGAGGACCTGTCATCTCTTATTTCTATCACATGAGATCTCTCCATAAAGAGGACCCGTCATCTCTTATTTCTATTACATGAGATCTCCATAAAGAGGACCTGTCATCTCTTATTTCTATTACATGAGATCTCCATAAAGAGGACCTGTCATCTCTTATTTCTATTACATGAGATCTCCATAAAGGGGACCTGTCATCTCTTATTTCTATTACATGAGATCTCTCCATAAAGAGGACCTGTCATCTCTTATTTCTATTACATGAGATCTCCATAAAGAGGACCTGTCATCTCTTATTTCTATTACATAAGATCTCCATAAAGAGGACCTGTCATCTCTTATTTCTATTACATAAGATCTCCATAAAGAGGACCTGTCATCTCTTATTTCTATTACATGAGATCTCCATAAAGGGGACCTGTCATCTCTTATTTCTATAACATGAGATCTCCATAAAGAGGACCTGTCATCTCTTATTTCTATTACATGAGATCTCCATAAAGAGGACCCGTCATCTCTTATTTCTATTACATAAGATCTCCATAAAGAGGACCTGTCATCTCTTATTTCTATTACATGAGATCTCCCCATATAGAGGACCTGTCATCTCTTATTTCTATTACATGATATCTCCATAAAGAGGACCTGTCATCTCTTATTTCTATTACATGAGATCTCCATAAAGAGGACCTGTCATCTCTTATTTCTATTACATGAGATCTCCATAAAGAGGACCTGTCATCTCTTATTTCTATTACATGAGATCTCTCTATAAAGAGGACCTGTCACCTCTTATTTCTATTACATGAGATCTCCATAAAGAGGACCTGTCACCTCTTATTTCTATTACATGAGATCTCCATAAAGAGGACCTGTCATCTCTTATTTCTATTACATGAGATCTCCATAAAGAGGACCTGTCATCTCTTATTTCTATTACATGAGATCTCTCTATAAAGAGGACCTGTCATCTCTTATTTCTATTACATGAGATCTCCATAAAGAGGACCTGTCTACTCTTATTTCTATTACATGAGATCTCCATAAAGAGGACCTGTCATCTCTTAATTCTATTACATGAGATCTCTTCATAAAGAGGACCTGTCTACTCTTATTTCTATTACATGAGATCTCCATAAAGAGGACCTGTCATCTCTTATTTCTATCACATGAGATCTCTCCATAAAGAGGACCTGTCATCTCTTATTTCTATTACATTAGATGTCCATAAAGAGGACCTGTCATCTCTTATTTCTATTACATGAGATCTCCATAAAGGGGACCTGTCATCTCTTATTTCTATTACATGAGATCTCTCCATAAAGAGGACCTGTCATCTCTTATTTCTATTACATAAGATCTCCATAAAGAGGACCTGTCATCTCTTATTTCTATTACATGAGATCTCCATAAAGAGGACCCGTCATCTCTTATTTCTATTACATGAGATCTCCATAAAGAGGACCTGTCATCTCTTATTTCTATTACATGAGACCTCCATAAAGAGGACCTGTCACCTCTTATTTCTATTACATGAGATCTCCATAAAGAGGACCTGTCATCTCTTATTTCTATCACATGAGATCTCTCCATAAAGAGGACCTGTCATCTCTTATTTCTATTACATTAGATGTCCATAAAGAGGACCTGTCATCTCTTATTTCTATTACATGAGATCTCCATAAAGGGGACCTGTCATCTCTTATTTCTATTACATGAGATCTCTCCATAAAGAGGACCTGTCATCTCTTATTTCTATTACATAAGATCTCCATAAAAAGGACCTGTCATCTCTTATTTCTATTACATGAGATCTCCATAAAGAGGACCCGTCATCTCTTATTTCTATTACATGAGATCTCCATAAAGAGGACCTGTCATTTCTTATTTCTATTACATGAGATCTCCATAAAGAGGACCTGCCATCTCTTATTTCTATTACATAAGATCTCCATAAAGAGGACCTGTCATCTCTTATTTCTATTACATGAGATCTCCATAAAGAGGACCCGTCATCTCTTATTTCTATTACATGAGATCTCCATAAAGAGGACCCGTCATCTCTTATTTCTATTACATTAGATCTCCATAAAGAGGACCTGTCATCTCTTATTTATATTACATGAGATCTCCCCATAAAGAGGACCTGTCATCTCTTATTTCTATTACATGAGATCTCCATAAAGAGGACCTGTCATCTCTTTTTTCTATTACATGAGATCTCCATAAAGAGGACCTGTCATCTCTTATTTCTATTGCATGAGATCTCCATAAAGAGGACCTGTCATCTCTTATTTCTATTACATGAGATCTCCATAAAGAGGACCTGTCATCTCTTATTTCTATTACATAAGATCTCCATAAAGAGGACCTGTCATCTCTTATTTCTATTACATGAGATCTCTTCATAAAGAGGACCTGTCATCTCTTATTTCTATTACATGAGATCTCTTCGTAAAGAGGACCTGTCATCTCTTATCTCTATTACATGAGATCTCCATAAAGAGGACCTGTTATCTCTTATCTCTATTACATGAGATCTCCATGAAGAGGACCTGTCATCTCTTATTTCTATTACATAAGATCTCCCCATAAAGAGGACCCGTCATCTCTTATTTCTATTACATGAGATCTCCCCATAAAGAGGACCCGTCATCTCTTATTTCTATTACATGAGCTCTCCATAAAGAGGACCTGTCATCTCTTATTTCTATTACATGAGATTTCTCCATAAAGAGGACCCGTCATCCCTTATTTCTATTACATGAGATCTCCATAAAGAGGACCTGTCATCTCTTATTTCTATTACATGAGATCTCCATAAAGAGGACCTGTCATCTCTTATTTCTATTACATGAGACCTCCATAAAGAGGACCTGTCATCCCTTATTTTTATTACATGATCTCCATAAAGAGGACCTGTCATGTCTTATTTCTATTACATGAGATCTCTCCATAAAGAGGACCTGTCATGTCTTATTTCTATTACATGAGATCTCTATAAAGAGGACCTGTCATCTCTTATTTCTATTACATGAGATCTCCATAAAGAGGACCTGTCATCTCTTATTTCTATCACATGAGATCTCTCCATAAAGAGGACCTGTCATCTCTTATTTGTATTACATGAGATCTCCATAAAGAGGACCTGTCATCTCTTATTTCTATTACCTGAGATCCCCATAAAGAGGACCTGTCATCTCTTATTTCTATTACATGAGATCTCCATAAAGAGGACCTGTCATCTCTTATTTCTATTACATGAGATCTCCATAAAGAGGACCTGTCATCTCTTATGTCTATTACATAAGATCTCCATAAAGAGGACCTGTCATCTCTTATGTCTATTACATGAGATCTCCATAAAGAGGACCTGTCATCTCTTATTTCTATTACATGAGATCTCTATAAAGAGGACCTGTCATCTCTTATTTCTATTACATGAGATCTCCATAAAGAGGACCTGTCACCTCTTATTTCTATTACATGAGATCTTCATAAAGAGGACCTGTCATCTCTTATTTCTATTACATGAAATCCCCATAAAGAGGACCTGTCATCTCTTATTTCTATTACATGAGATCTCAATAAAGAGGACCTGTCATCTCTTATTTCTATTACATGAGATCTCTCCATAAAGAGGACCTGTCACCTCTTATTTCTATTACATGAGATCTCCATAAAGAGGACCTGTCATCTCTTATTTCTATTACATGAGATCTCCATAAAGAGGACCTGTCATCTCTAATTTCTATTACATGAAATCCCCATAAAGAGGACCTGTCATCTCTTATTTCTATTACATGATCTCCATAAAGAGGACCTGTCATCTCTTATTTCTATTACATGAGATCTCCATAAAGAGGACCTGTCATCTCTTATTTCTATTACATGAGATCTCTCCATAAAGAGGACCTGTCATCTCTTATTTCTATTACATGAGATCTCTCCATAAAGAGGACCTGTCATCTCTTATTTCTATTACATGAGATCTCCATAAAGAGGACCTGTCATCTCTAATTTCTATTACATGAGATCTCCATAAAGAGGACCTGTCATCTCTAATTTCTATTACATGAAATCCCCATAAAGAGGACCTGTCATCTCTTATTTCTATTACATGATCTCCATAAAGAGGACCTGTCATCTCTTATTTCTATTACATGAGATCTCCATAAAGAGGACCTGTCATCTCTTATTTCTATTACATGAGATCTCTCCATAAAGTGGACCTGTCATCTCTTATTTCTATTACATGAGATCTCTCCATAAAGAGGACCTGTCATCTCTTATTTCTATTACATGAGATCTCCATAAAGAGGACCTGTCATCTCTTATTTCTATCACATGAGATCTCTCCATAAAGAGGACCTGTCATCTCTTATTTCTATTACATTAGATGTCCATAAAGAGGACCTGTCATCTCTTATTTCTCTTACATAAGATCTCCATAAAGAGGACCTGTCATCTCTTATTTCTATTACATGAGATCTCCATAAAGAGGACCCGTCATCTCTTATTTCTATTACATGAGATCTCCATAAAGAGGACCTGTCATCTCTTATTTCTATTACATGAGACCTCCATAAAGAGGACCTGTCACCTCTTATTTCTATTACATGAGATCTCCATAAAGAGGACCTGTCATCTCTTATTTCTATCACATGAGATCTCTCCATAAAGAGGACCTGTCATCTCTTATTTCTATTACATTAGATGTCCATAAAGAGGACCTGTCATCTCTTATTTCTATTACATGAGATCTCCATAAAGGGGACCTGTCATCTCTTATTTCTATTACATGAGATCTCTCCATAAAGAGGACCTGTCATCTCTTATTTCTATTACATAAGATCTCCATAAAGAGGACCTGTCATCTCTTATTTCTATTACATGAGATCTCCATAAAGAGGACCCGTCATCTCTTATTTCTATTACATGAGATCTCCATAAAGAGGACCCGTCATCTCTTATTTCTATTACATAAGATCTCCATAAAGAGGACCTGTCATCTCTTATTTCTATTACATTAGATCTCCATAAAGAGGACCTGTCATCTCTTATTTCTATTACATGAGATCTCCATAAAGAGGACCTGTCATCTCTAATTTCTATTACATGAGATCTCCATAAAGAGGACCTGTCATCTCTAATTTCTATTACATGAAATCCCCATAAAGAGGACCTGTCATCTCTTATTTCTATTACATGATCTCCATAAAGAGGACCTGTCATCTCTTATTTCTATTACATGAGATCTCTCCATAAAGAGGACCTGTCATCTCTTATTTCTATTACATGAGATCTCTCCATAAAGAGGACCTGTCATCTCTTATTTCTATTACATGAGATCTCCATAAAGAGGACCTGTCATCTCTTATTTCTATCACATGAGATCTCTCCATAAAGAGGACCTGTCATCTCTTATTTCTATTACATGAGATCTCTCCATAAAGAGGACCTGTCATCTCTTATTTCTATTACATGAGATCTCCATAAAGAGGACCTGTCATCTCTTATTTCTATCACATGAGATCTCTCCATAAAAAGGACCTGTCATCTCTTATTTCTATTACATTAGATGTCCATAAAGAGGACCTGTCATCTCTTATTTCTATTACATGAGATCTCCATAAAGAGGACCTGTCATCTCTTATTTCTATTACATGAGATCTCCATAAAGAGGACCTGTCATCTCTTATTTCTATTACATGAGATCTCCATAAAGAGAACCTGTCATCTCTTATTTCTATTACATGAGATCTCCATAAAGAGGACCTGTCATCTCTTATTTCTATCACATGACATCTCTCCATAAAGAGGACCTGTCGTCTCTTATTTCTATTACATGAGATCTCTCCATAAAGAGGACCTGTCATCTCTTATTTCTATTACATTAGATGTCCATAAAGAGGACCTGTCATCTCTTATTTCTATTACATGAGATCTCCATAAAGGGGACCTGTCATCTCTTATTTCTATTACATGAGATCTCTCCATAAAGAGGACCTGTCATCTCTTATTTCTATTACATAAGATCTCCATAAAGAGGACCTGTCATCTCTTATTTCTATTACATTAGATCTCCATAAAGAGGACCTGTCATCTCTTATTTATATTACATGAGATCTCCCCATAAAGAGGACCTGTCATCTCTTATTTCTATTACATGAGATCTCCATAAAGAGGACCTGTCATCTCTTATTTCTATTTCATGAGATCTCCATAAAGAGGACCTGTCATCTCTTATTTCTATTGCATGAGATCTCCATAAAGAGAACCTGTCATCTCTTATTTCTATTACATGAGATCTCCATAAAGAGGACCTGTCATCTCTTATTTCTATCACATGACATCTCTCCATAAAGAGGACCTGTCGTCTCTTATTTATATTACATGAGATCTCTCCATAAATAGGACCTGTCATCTCTTATTTCTATTACATTAGATGTCCATAAAGAGGACCTGTCATCTCTTATTTCTATTACATGAGATCTCCATAAAGGGGACCTGTCATCTCTTATTTCTATTACATGAGTTCTCTCCATAAAGAGGACCTGTCATCTCTTATTTCTATTACATAAGATCTCCATAAAGAGGACCTGTCATCTCTTATTTCTATTACATTAGATCTCCATAAAGAGGACCTGTCATCTCTTATTTATATTACATGAGATCTCCCCATAAAGAGGACCTGTCATCTCTTATTTCTATTACATGAGATCTCCATAAAGAGGACCTGTCATCTCTTATTTCTATTTCATGAGATCTCCATAAAGAGGACCTGTCATCTCTTATTTCTATTGCATGAGATCTCCATAAAGAGGACCTGTCATCTCTTATTTCTAATATATGAGATCTCCATAAAGAGGACCTGTCATCTCTTATGTCTATTACACGAGATCTCCATAAAGAGGACCTGTCATCTCTTATTTCTATTACATGAGATCTCCATAAAGAGGACCTGTCATCTCTTATTTCTATTACATGAGATCTCCATAAAGAGGACCTGTCATCTCTTATTTCTATTACATGAGATCTCCATAAAGAGGACCTGTCATCTCTTATTTCTATTACATGAGATCTCTTCATAAAGAGGACCTGTCATCTCTTATTTCTATTACATGAGATCTCTTCGTAAAGAGGACCTGTCATCTCTTATCTCTATTACATGAGATCTCCATAAAGAGGACCTGTTATCTCTTATCTCTATTACATGAGATCTCCATGAAGAGGACCTGTCATCTCTTATTTCTATTACATAAGATCTCCCCATAAAGAGGACCCGTCATCTCTTATTTCTATTACACGAGCTCTCCATAAAGAGGACCTGTCATCTCTTATTTCTATTACATGAGATTTCTCCATAAAGAGGACCCGTCATCTCTTATTTCTATTACATGAGATCTCCATAAAGAGGACCTGTCATCTCTTATTTCTATTACATGAGATCTCCATAAAGAGGACCTGTCATCTCTTATTTCTATTACATGAGACCTCCATAAAGAGGACCTGTCATCCCTTATTTTTATTACATGATCTCCATAAAGAGGACCTGTCATCTCTTATTTCTATTACATGAGATCTCTCCAAAAAGAGGACCTGTCATGTCTTATTTCTATTACATGAGATCTCTCCATAAAGAGGACCTGTCATGTCTTATTTCTATTACATGAGATCTCTATAAAGAGGACCTGTCATCTCTTATTTCTATTACATGAGATCTCCATAAAGAGGACCTGTCATCTCTTATTTCTATCACATGAGATCTCTCCATAAAGAGGACCTGTCATCTCTTATTTGTATTACATGAGATCTCCATAAAGAGGACCTGTCATCTCTTATTTCTATTACCTGAGATCCCCATAAAGAGGACCTGTCATCTCTTATTTCTATTACATGAGATCTCCATAAAGAGGACCTGTCATCTCTTATTTCTATTACATGAGATCTCCATAAAGAGGACCTGTCATCTCTTATGTCTATTACATAAGATCTCCATAAAGAGGACCTGTCATCTCTTATTTCTATTACATGAGATCTCCATAAAGAGGACCTGTCATCTCTTATTTCTATTACATGAGATCTCTATAAAGAGGACCTGTCATCTCTTATTTCTATTACATGAGATCTCCATAAAGAGGACCTGTCACCTCTTATTTCTATTACATCAGATCTTCATAAAGAGGACCTGTCATCTCTTATTTCTATTACATGAAATCCCCATAAAGAGGACCTGTCATCTCTTATTTCTATTACATGAGATCTCCATAAAGAGGACTTGTCATCTCTTATTTCTATTACATGAGATCTCTCCATAAAGAGGACCTGTCACCTCTTATTTCTATTACATGAGATCTCCATAAAGAGGACCTGTCATCTCTTATTTCTATTACATGAGATCTCTCCATAAAGAGGACCTGTCATCTCTTATTTCTATTACATGAGATCTCCATAAAGAGGACCTGTCATCTCTAATTTCTATTACATGAGATCTCCATAAAGAGGACCTGTCATCTCTAATTTCTATTACATGAAATCCCCATAAAGAGGACTTGTCATCTCTTATTTCTATTACATGATCTCCATAAAGAGGACCTGTCATCTCTTATTTCTATTACATGAGATCTCCATAAAGAGGACCTGTCATCTCTTATTTCTATTACATGAGATCTCTCCATAAAGAGGACCTGTCATCTCTTATTTCTATTACATGAGATCTCTCCATAAAGAGGACCTATCATCTCTTATTTCTATTACATGAGATCTCCATAAAGAGGACCTGTCATCTCTTATTTCTATTACATGAGATCTCTCCATAAAGAGGACCTGTCATCTCTTATTTCTATTACATGAGATCTCTCCATAAAGAGGACCTGTCATCTCTTATTTCTATTACATGAGATCTCCATAAAGAGGACCTGTCATCTCTAATTTCTATTACATGAAATCCCCATAAAGAGGACCTGTCATCTCTTATTTCTATTACATGAGATCTCCATAAAGAGGACCTGTCATCTCTAATTTCTATTACATGAAATCCCCATAAAGAGGACCTGTCATCTCTTATTTCTATTACAAAAGATCTCCATAAAGAGGACCTGTCATCACTTATTTCTATTACATGAGATCTCTCCATAAAGAGGACCTGTCATCTCCTATTTCTATTACATGAGATCTCCCCATAAAGAGGACCCGTCATCTCTTATTTCTATTACATGAGATCTCCATAAAGAGGACTTGTCATCTCTTATTTCTATTACATGAGATCTCCATAAAGAGGACCTGTCATCTCTTATGTCTATTACATAAGATCTCCATAAAGAGGACCTGTCATCTCTTATTTCTATTACATGAGATCTCCATAAAGAGGACCTGTCATCTCTTATTTCTATTACATGAGATCTCTATAAAGAGGACCTGTCATCTCTTATTTCTATTACATGAGATCTCTCCATAAAGAAGACCTGTCATCTCTTATTCCTATTCCATGATCTCCATAAAGAGGACCTGTCATCTCTTATTCCTATTCCATGATCTCCATAAAGAGGACCTGTCATCTCTTATTTCTATTACATGAGATCTCTATAAAGAGGACCTGTCACCTCTTATTTCTATTACATGAGATCTCCATAAAGAGGACCTGTCACCTCTCATTTCTATTACATGAGATCTCCATAAAAAGGACCTGTCATCTCTTATTTCTATTACATGATCTCCATAAAGAGGACCTGTCATCACTTATTTCTATTACATGAGATCTCTCCATAAAGAGGACCTGTCATCTCCTATTTCTATTACATGAGATCTCCCCATAAAGAGGACCCGTCATCTCTTATTTCTATTACATGAGATCTCCATAAAGAGGACTTGTCATCTCTTATTTCTATTACATGAGATCTCCATAAAGAGGACCTGTCATCTCTTATGTCTATTACATAAGATCTCCATAAAGAGGACCTGTCATCTCTTATTTCTATTACATGAGATCTCCATAAAGAGGACCTGTCATCTCTTATTTCTATTACATGAGATCTCTATAAAGAGGACCTGTCATCTCTTATTTCTATTACATGAGATCTCTCCATAAAGAAGACCTGTCATCTCTTATTCCTATTCCATGATCTCCATAAAGAGGACCTGTCATCTCTTATTCCTATTCCATGATCTCCATAAAGAGGACCTGTCATCTCTTATTTCTATTACATGAGATCTCTATAAAGAGGACCTGTCACCTCTTATTTCTATTACATGAGATCTCCATAAAGAGGACCTGTCACCTCTCATTTCTATTACATGAGATCTCCATAAAAAGGACCTGTCATCTCTTATTTCTATTACATGATCTCCAAAAAGAGGACCTGTCATCTCTTATTTCTATTACATGAGATCTTCATAAAGAGGACCTGTCATCTCTTATTTCTATTACATGATCTCCATAAAGAGGACCTGTCATCTCTTATTTCTATTACATGAGATACCCATAAAGAGGACCTGTCATCTCTTATTTCTATTACATGAGATCTCTCCATAAAGAGGACCCGTCATCTCTTATTTCTATTACATGAGATCTTCATAAAGAGGACCCGTCATCTCTTATTTCTATTACATTAGATCTCTATAAAGAGGACCTGTCATCTCTTATTTCTATTACATGAGATCTCCATAAAGAGGACCTGTCATCTCTTATTTCTATTACATGAGATCTCCATAAAGAGGACCTGTCATCTCTTATTTCTATTACATGAGATCTCTTCATAAAGAGGACCTGTCATCTCTTATTTCTATTACATGAGATCTCCATAAAGAGGACCTGTCATCTCTTATTTCTATTACATGAGACCTCCATAAAGAGGACCTGTCATCTCTTATTTCTATTACATGAGATCTCCATAAAGAGGACCTGTCATCTCTTATTTCTATTACATGAGATCTCCATAAAGAGGACCTGTCATCTCTTATTTCTATTACATGAGATCTCCATAAAAAGGACCTGTCACCTCTTATTTCTATTACATGAGATCTCCATAAAGAGGACCTGTCACCTCTTATTTCTATTACATGAGATCTTCATAAAGAGGACCTGTCATCTCTTATTTCTATTACATGAGATCTCCATAAAGAGGACCTGTCATCTCTTATTTCTATCACATGAGATCTCTCCATAAAGAGGACCCGTCATCTCTTATTTCTATTACATGAGATCTCCATAAAGAGGACCTGTCATCTCTTATTTCTATTACATGAGATCTCCATAAAGAGGACCTGTCATCTCTTATTTCTATTACATGAGATCTCTCCATAAAGAGGACCTGTCATCTCTTATTTCTATTACATGAGATCTCCATAAAGAGGACCTGTCATCTCTTATTTCTATTACATGAGACCTCCATAAAGAGGACCTGTCATCTCTTATTTCTATTACATGAGATCTCCATAAAGGGGACCTGTCATCTCTTATTTCTATTACATGAGATCTCTCCATAAAGAGGACCTGTCATCTCTTATTTCTATTACATGAGATCTCCATAAAGAGGACCTGTCATCTCTTATTTCTATTACATTAGATCTCCATAAAGAGGACCTGTCATCTCTTATTTCTATTACATGAGATCTCCATAAAGAGGACCTGTCATCTCTTATTTCTATTACATGAGATCTCCATAAAGAGGACCCGTCATCTCTTATTTCTATTACATGAGATCTCCATAAAGAGGACCTGTCATCTCTTATTTCTATTACATGAGATCTCCATAAAGAGGACCTGTCATCTCTTATTTCTATTACATAAGATCTACATAAAGAGGACCTGTCATCTCTTATTTCTATTACATGAGATCTCCATAAAGGGGACCTGTCACCTCTTATTTCTATTACATGAGATCTCCATAAAGAGGGCCTGTCATCTCTTATTTCTATTACATGAGATCTCCATAAAGGGGACCTGTCATCTCTTATTTCTATTACATGAGATCTCCATAAAGAGGACCTGTCATCTCTTATTTCTATTACATGAGATCTCCATAAAGAGGACCCGTCATCTCTTATTTCTATTACATAAGATCTCCATAAAGAGGACCTGTCATCTCTTATTTCTATTACATGAGATCTCCCCATATAGAGGACCTGTCATCTCTTATTTCTATTACATGAGATCTCCATAAAGAGGACCTGTCATCTCTTATTTCTATTACATGAGATCTCCATAAAGAGGACCTGTCATCTCTTATTTCTATTACATGAGATCTCCATAAAGAGGACCTGTCATCTCTTATTTCTATTACATGAGATCTCTCTATAAAGAGGACCTGTCACCTCTTATTTCTATTACATGAGATCTCCATAAAGAGGACCTGTCATCTCTTATTTCTATTACATGAGATCTCCCCATAAAGAGGACCTGTCATCTCTTATTTCTATTACATGAGATCTCCATAAAGAGGACCTGTCATCTCTTATTTCTATTACATGAGATCTCCATAAAGAGGACCTGTCATCTCTTATTTCTATTACATGAGATCTCTCTATAAAGAGGACCTGTCATCTCTTATTTCTATTACATGAGATCTCCATAAAGAGGACCTGTCATCTCTTATTTCTATTACATGAGATCTCCATAAAGAGGACCTGTCATCTCTTATTTCTATTACATGAGATCTCTTCATAAAGAGGACCTGTCATCTCTTATTTCTATTACATGAGACCTCCATAAAAAGGACCTGTCATCTCTTATTTCTATTACATGAGATCTCCATAAAGAGGACCTGTCATCTCTTATTTCTATCACATGAGATCTCTCCATAAAGAGGACCTGTCATCTCTTATTTCTATTACATTAGATGTCCATAAAGAGGACCTGTCATCTCTTATTTCTATTACATGAGATTTCCATAAAGGGGACCTGTCATCTCTTATTTCTATTACATGAGATCTCCATAAAGAGGACCTGTCATCTCTTATTTCTATTACATGAGACCTCCATAAAGAGGACCTGTCATCTCTTATTTCTATTACATGAGATCTCCATAAAGAGGACCTGTCATCTCTTATTTCTATCACATGAGATCTCTCCATAAAGAGGACCTGTCATCTCTTATTTCTATTACATTAGATGTCCATAAAGAGGACCTGTCATCTCTTATTTCTATTACATGAGATCTCCATAAAGGGGACCTGTCATCTCTTATTTCTATTACATGAGATCTCCATAAAGAGGACCTGTCATCTCTTATTTCTATTACATGAGACCTCCATAAAGAGGACCTGTCATCTCTTATTTCTATTACATGAGATCTCCATAAAGAGGACCTGTCATCTCTTATTTCTATTACATGAGATCTCCATAAAGAGGACCTGTCATCTCTTATGTCTATTACATGAGATCTCCATAAAGAGGACCCGTCATCTCTTATTTCTATTACATGAGATCTCCATAAAGAGGACCTGTCATCTCTTATTTCTATTACATGAGACCTCCATAAAGAGGACCTGTCATCTCTTATTTCTATTACATGAGATCTCCATAAAGAGGACCTGTCATCTCTTATTTCTATCACATGAGATCTCTCCATAAAGAGGACCTGTCATCTCTTATTTCTATTACATTAGATGTCCATAAAGAGGACCTGTCATCTCTTATTTCTATTACATGAGATCTCCATAAAGAGGACCCGTCATCTCTTATTTCTATTACATGAGATCTCCATAAAGAGGACCTGTCATCTCTTATTTCTATTACATGAGACCTCCATAAAGAGGACCTGTCATCTCTTATTTCTATTACATGAGATCTCCATAAAGGGGACCTGTCATCTCTTATTTCTATTACATGAGATCTCTCCATAAAGAGGACCTTTCATCTCTTATTTCTATTACATAAGATCTCCATAAAGAGGACCTGTCATCTCTTATTTCTATTACATGAGATCTCCATTAAGAGGACCCGTCATCTCTTATTTCTATTACATGAGATCTCCATAAAGAGGACCCGTCATTTCTTATTTCTATTACATGAGATCTCCATAAAGAGGACCTGTCATCTCTTATTTCTATTACATAAGATCTCCATAAAGAGGACCTGTCATCTCTTATTTCTATTACATGAGATCTCCATAAAGAGGACCCGTCATCTCTTATTTCTATTACATGAGATCTCCATAAAGAGGACCCGTCATCTCTTATTTCTATTACATAAGATCTCCATAAAGAGGACCTGTCATCTCTTATTTCTATTACATTAGATCTCCATAAAGAGGACCTGTCATCTCTTATTTATATTACATGAGATCTCCCCATAAAGAGGACCTGTCATCTCTTATTTCTATTACAATGAGATCTCTTCATAAAGAGGACCTGTCATCTCTTATTTCTATTACATGAGATCTCCATAAAGAGGACCTGTCATCTCTTATTTCTATTATATGAGATCTCCATAAAGAGGACCTGTCATCTCTTATTTCTATTACATGAGATCTCTTCATAAAGAGGACCCGTCATCTCTTATTTCTATTACATGAGATCTTCATAAAGAGGACCTGTCATCTCTTATCTCTATTACATGAGATCTCCATAAAGAGGACCTGTTATCTCTTATCTCTATTACATGAGATCTCCATGAAGAGGACCTGTCATCTCTTATTTCTATTACATAAGATCTCCCCATAAAGAGGACCCGTCATCTCTTATTTCTATTACATGAGATCTCCATAAAGAGGACCCGTCATCTCTTATTTCTATTACATAAGATCTCCATAAAGAGGACCCGTCATCTCTTATTTCTATTACATTAGATCTCCATAAAGAGGACCTGTCATCTCTTATTTATATTACATGAGATCTCCCCATAAAGAGGACCTGTCATCTCTTATTTCTATTACATGAGATCTCCATAAAGAGGACCTGTCATCTCTTATTTCTATTATATGAGATCTCCATAAAGAGGACCTGTCATCTCTTATTTCTATTACAATGAGATCTCTTCATAAAGAGGACCTGTCATCTCTTATTTCTATTACATGAGATCTCCATAAAGAGGACCTGTCATCTCTTATTTCTATTATATGAGATCTCCATAAAGAGGACCTGTCATCTCTTATTTCTATTACATGAGATCTCTTCATAAAGAGGACCCGTCATCTCTTATTTCTATTACATGAGATCTTCATAAAGAGGACCTGTCATCTCTTATCTCTATTACATGAGATCTCCATAAAGAGGACCTGTTATCTCTTATCTCTATTACATGAGATCTCCATGAAGAGGACCTGTCATCTCTTATTTCTATTACATGAGATCCCCCCATAAAGAGGACCCGTCATCTCTTATTTCTATTACATGAGATCTCTATAAAGAGGACCTGTCATCTCTTATTTCTATTACATGAGATCTCCATAAAGAGGACCTGTCATCTCTTATTTCTATTACATGAGATCTCCATGAAGAGGACCTGTCATCTCTTATTTCTATTACATGAGATCTCTCCATAAAGAGGACCTGTCATCTCTTATTTCTATTACATGAGATCTCCATAAAGAGGACCTGTCATCTCTTATTTCTATTACATGAGATCTCCATAAAGAGGACCTGTCATCTCTTATTTCTATAACATGAGATCTCCATAAAGAGGACCTGTCATCTCTTATTTCTATTACATGAGATCTCTCCATAAAGAGGACCTGTCATCTCTTATTTCTATTACATGAGATCTCTATAAAGAGGACCTGTCATCTCTTATTTCTATTACATGAGATCTCCATAAAGAGGACCTGTCATCTCTTATTTCTATTACATGAGATCTCCATAAAGAGGACCTGTCATCTCTTATTTCTATTACATGAGATCTCCATAAAGAGGACCTGTCATCTCTTATTTCTATTACATGAGATCTCCATGAAGAGGACCTGTCATCTCTTATTTCTATTACATGAGATCTCCATAAAGAGGACCTGTCATCTCTTATTTCTATTACATGAGATCTCCATAAAGAGGACCTGTCATCTCTTATTTCTATTACATGAGATCTCTCCATAAAGAGGACCTGTCATCTCTTATTTCTATTACATGAGATCTCCATAAAGAGGACCTGTCATCTCTTATTTCTATTACATGAGATCTCTCCATAAAGAGGACCTGTCATCTCTTATTTCTATTACATGAGATCTCTCCATAAAGAGGACCTGTCATCTCTTATTTCTATAACATGAGATCTCCATAAAGAGCACCTGTCATCTCTTATTTCTATTACATGAGATCTCCATAAAGAGGACCTGTCATCTCTTATTTCTATTACATGAGATCTCCATAAAGAGGACCTGTCATCTCTTATTTCTATTACATGAGATCTCTCCATAAAGAGGACCTGTCATCTCTTATTTCTATTACATGAGATCTCCATAAAGAGGACCTGTCATCTCTTATTTCTATTACATGAGATCTCTCCATAAAGAGGACCTGTCATCTCTTATTTCTATTACATGAGATCTCTCCATAAAGAGGACCTGTCATCTCTTATTTCTATTACATGAGATCTCTCCATAAAGAGGACCTGTCATCTCTTATTTCTATTACATGAGATCTCCATAAAGAGGACCTGTCATCTCTTATTTCTATTACATGAGATCTCCATAAAGAGGACCTGTCATCTCTTATTTCTATTACATGAGATTTCCATAAAGAGGACCTGTCATCTCTTTTTTCTATTACATGAGATCTCTCCATATAGAGGACCTGTCATCTCTTATTTCTATTACATGAGATCTCCATAAAGAGGACCTGTCATCTCTTATTTCTATTACATGAGATTTCCATAAAGAGGACCTGTCATCTCTTTTTTCTATTACATGAGATCTCTCCATATAGAGGACCTGTCATCTCTTATTTCTATTACATGAGATCTCCATAAAGAGGACCTGTCATCTCTTATTTCTATTACATGAGATCTCTATAAAGAGGACCTGTCATCTCTTATTTCTATTACATGAGATCTCCATAAAGAGGACCTGTCATCTCTTATTTCTATTACATGAGATCTCCATGAAGAGGACCTGTCATCTCTTATTTCTATTACATGAGATCTCCATAAAGAGGACCTGTCATCTCTTATTTCTATTACATGAGATCTCTCCATAAAGAGGACCTGTCATCTCTTATTTCTATTACATGAGATCTCCATAAAGAGGACCTGTCATCTCTTATTTCTATTACATGAGATCTCCATAAAGAGGACCTGTCATCTCTTATTTCTATAACATGAGATCTCCATAAAGAGGACCTGTCATCTCTTATTTCTATAACATGAGATCTCTCCATAAAGAGGACCTGTCATCTCTTATTTCTATTACATGAGATCTCCATAAAGAGGACCTGTCATCTCTTATTTCTATTACATGAGATCTCCATAAAGAGGACCTGTCATCTCTTATTTCTATTACATGAGATCTCCATAAAGAGGACCTGTCATCTCTTATTTCTATTACATGAGATCTCCATAAAGAGGACCTGTCATCTCTTATTTCTATTACATGAGATCTCCATGAAGAGGACCTGTCATCTCTTATTTCTATTACATGAGATCTCCATAAAGAGGACCTGTCATCTCTTATTTCTATTACATGAGATCTCTCCATAAAGAGGACCTGTCATCTCTTATTTCTATTACATGAGATCTCCATAAAGAGGACCTGTCATCTCTTATTTCTATTACATGAGATCTCTCCATAAAGAGGACCTGTCATCTCTTATTTCTATTACATGAGATCTCTCCATAAAGAGGACCTGTCATCTCTTATTTCTATTACATGAGATCTCCATAAAGAGGACCTGTCATCTCTTATTTCTATTACATGAGATCTCCATAAAGAGGACCTGTCATCTCTTATTTCTATTACATGAGATCTCTCCATAAAGAGGACCTGTCATCTCTTATTTCTATTACATGAGATCTCCATAAAGAGGACCTGTCATCTCTTATTTCTATTACATGAGATCTCTCCATAAAGAGGACCTGTCATCTCTTATTTCTATTACATGAGATCTCTCCATAAAGAGGACCTGTCATCTCTAATTTCTATTACATGAGATCTCTCCATAAAGAGGACCTGTCATCTCTTATTTCTATTACATGAGATCTCCATAAAGAGGACCTGTCATCTCTTATTTCTATTACATGAGATCTCCATAAAGAGGACCTGTCATCTCTTATTTCTATTACATGAGATCTCCATAAAGAGGACCTGTCATCTCTTATTTCTATTACATGAGATTTCCATAAAGAGGACCTGTCATCTCTTTTTTCTATTACATGAGATCTCTCCATATAGAGGACCTGTCATCTCTTATTTCTATTACATGAGATCTCCATAAAGAGGACCTGTCATCTCTTATTTCTATTACATGAGATTTCCATAAAGAGGACCTGTCATCTCTTTTTTCTATTACATGAGATCTCTCCATATAGAGGACCTGTCATCTCTTATTTCTATTACATGAGATCTCCATAAAGAGGACCTGTCATCTCTTATTTCTATTACATGAGATCTCCATAAAGAGGACCTGTCATCTCTTATTTCTATTACATGAGATCTCCATAAAGAGGACCTGTCATCTCTTATTTCTATTACATGAGATCTCCATAAAGAGGACCCGTCATCTCTTATTTCTATTACATGAGATCTCCATAAAGAGGACCTGTCATCTCTTATTTCTATTACATGAGATCTCCATAAAGAGGACCTGTCATCTCTTATTTCTATTACATGAGATCTCCCCATAAAGAGGACCTGTCATCTCTTATTTCTATTACATGAGATTTCTCCATAAAGAGGACCTGTCATCTCTTATTTCTATTATATGAGATCTCCATAAAGAGGACCCGTCATCTCTTATTTCTATTACAAGAGATCTCCATAAAGAGGACCTGTCATCTCTTATTTCTATTACATGAGATCTCCATAAAGAGGACCTGTCATCTCTTATTTCTATTATATGAGATCTCCATAAAGAGGACCTGTCATCTCTTATTTCTATTACATGAGATCTCCATAAAGAGGACCTGTCATCTCTTATTTCTATTACATGAGATCTCTCCATAAAGAAGACCTGTCACCTCTTATTTCTATTACATGAGATCTCTCTATAAAGAGGACCTGTCATCTCTTATTTCTATTACATGAGATCTCCATAAAGAGGACCTGTCATCTCTTATTTCTATTACATGAGATCTCCATAAAGAGGACCTGTCATCTCTTATTTCTATTACATGAGATCTCCATAAAGAGGACCTGTCATCTCTTATTTCTATTACATGAGATCTCTCCATAAAGAGGACCTGTCTTCTCTTATTTCTATTACATGAGATCTCTCCATAAAGAGGACCTTTCATCTCTTATTTCTATTACATGAGATCTCCATAAAGAGGACCTGTCATCTCTTATTTCTATTACATGAGATCTCTAGATAAAGAGGACCTGTCATCTCTTATTTCTATTACATGAGATCTCTAGATAAAGAGGACCTGTCATCTCTTATTTCTATTACATGAGATCTCCATAAAGAGGACCTGTCACCTCTTATTTCTATTATATGAGATCTCCATAAAGAGGACCTGTCATCTCTTATTTCTATTACATGAGATCTCCATAAAGAGGACCTGTCATCTCTTATTTCTATTATATGAGATCTCCATAAAGAGGACCTGTCATCTCTTATTTCTATTACATGAGATCTCCATAAAGAGGACCTGTCATCTCTTATTTCTATTACATGAGATCTCTCCATAAAGAAGACCTGTCACCTCTTATTTCTATTACATGAGATCTCTCTATAAAGAGGACCTGTCATCTCTTATTTCTATTACATGAGATCTCCATAAAGAGGACCTGTCATCTCTTATTTCTATTACATGAGATCTCCATAAAGAGGACCTGTCATCTCTTATTTCTATTACATGAGATCTCCATAAAGAGGACCTGTCATCTCTTATTTCTATTACATGAGATCTCTCCATAAAGAGTACCTTTCATCTCTTATTTCTATTACATGAGATCTCTCCATAAAGAGGACCTGTCATCTCTTATTTCTATTACATGAGATCTCCATAAAGAGGACCTGTCATCTCTTATTTCTATTACATGAGATCTCCATAAAGAGGACCTGTCATCTCTTATTTCTATTACATGAGATCTCTCCATAAAGAGGACCTTTCATCTCTTATTTCTATTACATGAGATCTCCATAAAGAGGACCTGTCATCTCTTATTTCTATTACATGAGATCTCTAGATAAAGAGGACCTGTCATCTCTTATTTCTATTACATGAGATCTCTCCATAAAGAGGACCTGTCATCCCTTATTTCTATTACATGAGATCTCTCTATAAAGAGGACCTGTCATCTCTTATTTCTATTACATGAGATCTCCATAAAGAGGACCCGTCATCTCTTATTTCTATTACATGAGATCTCCATAAAGAGGACCTGTCATCTCTTATTTCTATTACATGAGATCTCCATAAAGAGGACCTGTCATCTCTTATTTCTATTACATGAGATCTCTAGATAAAGAGGACCTGTCATCTCTTATTTCTATTACATGAGATCTCTAGATAAAGAGGACCTGTCATCTCTTATTTCTATTACATGAGATCTCTCCATAAAGAGGACCTTTCATCTCTTATTTCTATTACATGAGATCTCCATAAAGAGGACCTGTCACCTCTTATTTCTATTACATGAGATCTCCATAAAGAGGACCTGTCATCTCTTATTTCTATTACATGAGATCTCTCCATAAAGAGGACCTGTCACCTCTTATTTCTATTACATGAGATCTCTCTATAAAGAGGACCTGTCATCTCTTATTTCTATTACATGAGATCTCTCCATAAAGAGGACCTTTCATCTCTTATTTCTATTACATGAGATCTCCCCATAAAGAGGACCTGTCATCTCTTATTTCTATTACATGAGATCTCCATAAAGAGGACCTGTCATCTCTTATTTCTATTACATGAGATCTCCATAAAGAGGACCTGTCATCTCTTTTTTCTATTACATGAGATCTCCATAAAGAGGTCCTGTCATCTCTTATTTCTATTACATGAGATCTCCATAAAGGGGACCTGTCATCTCTTATTTCTATTACATGAGATCTCCCCATAAAGAGGACCTGTCATCTCTTATTTCTATTACATGAGATCTCCATAAAGAGGACCTGTCATCTCTTATTTCTATTTCATGAGATCTCCATAAAGAGGACCTGTCATCTCTTATTTCTATTGCATGAGATCTCCATAAAGAGAACCTGTCATCTCTTATTTCTATTACATGAGATCTCCATAAAGAGGACCTGTCATCTCTTATTTCTATCACATGACATCTCTCCATAAAGAGGACCTGTCGTCTCTTATTTATATTACATGAGATCTCTCCATAAATAGGACCTGTCATCTCTTATTTCTATTACATTAGATGTCCATAAAGAGGACCTGTCATCTCTTATTTCTATTACATGAGATCTCCATAAAGGGGACCTGTCATCTCTTATTTCTATTACATGAGTTCTCTCCATAAAGAGGACCTGTCATCTCTTATTTCTATTACATAAGATCTCCATAAAGAGGACCTGTCATCTCTTATTTCTATTACATTAGATCTCCATAAAGAGGACCTGTCATCTCTTATTTATATTACATGAGATCTCCCCATAAAGAGGACCTGTCATCTCTTATTTCTATTACATGAGATCTCCATAAAGAGGACCTGTCATCTCTTATTTCTATTTCATGAGATCTCCATAAAGAGGACCTGTCATCTCTTATTTCTATTGCATGAGATCTCCATAAAGAGGACCTGTCATCTCTTATTTCTAATATATGAGATCTCCATAAAGAGGACCTGTCATCTCTTATGTCTATTACACGAGATCTCCATAAAGAGGACCTGTCATCTCTTATTTCTATTACATGAGATCTCCATAAAGAGGACCTGTCATCTCTTATTTCTATTACATGAGATCTCCATAAAGAGGACCTGTCATCTCTTATTTCTATTACATGAGATCTCCATAAAGAGGACCTGTCATCTCTTATTTCTATTACATGAGATCTCTTCATAAAGAGGACCTGTCATCTCTTATTTCTATTACATGAGATCTCTTCGTAAAGAGGACCTGTCATCTCTTATCTCTATTACATGAGATCTCCATAAAGAGGACCTGTTATCTCTTATCTCTATTACATGAGATCTCCATGAAGAGGACCTGTCATCTCTTATTTCTATTACATAAGATCTCCCCATAAAGAGGACCCGTCATCTCTTATTTCTATTACACGAGCTCTCCATAAAGAGGACCTGTCATCTCTTATTTCTATTACATGAGATTTCTCCATAAAGAGGACCCGTCATCTCTTATTTCTATTACATGAGATCTCCATAAAGAGGACCTGTCATCTCTTATTTCTATTACATGAGATCTCCATAAAGAGGACCTGTCATCTCTTATTTCTATTACATGAGACCTCCATAAAGAGGACCTGTCATCCCTTATTTTTATTACATGATCTCCATAAAGAGGACCTGTCATCTCTTATTTCTATTACATGAGATCTCTCCAAAAAGAGGACCTGTCATGTCTTATTTCTATTACATGAGATCTCTCCATAAAGAGGACCTGTCATGTCTTATTTCTATTACATGAGATCTCTATAAAGAGGACCTGTCATCTCTTATTTCTATTACATGAGATCTCCATAAAGAGGACCTGTCATCTCTTATTTCTATCACATGAGATCTCTCCATAAAGAGGACCTGTCATCTCTTATTTGTATTACATGAGATCTCCATAAAGAGGACCTGTCATCTCTTATTTCTATTACCTGAGATCCCCATAAAGAGGACCTGTCATCTCTTATTTCTATTACATGAGATCTCCATAAAGAGGACCTGTCATCTCTTATTTCTATTACATGAGATCTCCATAAAGAGGACCTGTCATCTCTTATGTCTATTACATAAGATCTCCATAAAGAGGACCTGTCATCTCTTATTTCTATTACATGAGATCTCCATAAAGAGGACCTGTCATCTCTTATTTCTATTACATGAGATCTCTATAAAGAGGACCTGTCATCTCTTATTTCTATTACATGAGATCTCCATAAAGAGGACCTGTCACCTCTTATTTCTATTACATCAGATCTTCATAAAGAGGACCTGTCATCTCTTATTTCTATTACATGAAATCCCCATAAAGAGGACCTGTCATCTCTTATTTCTATTACATGAGATCTCCATAAAGAGGACTTGTCATCTCTTATTTCTATTACATGAGATCTCTCCATAAAGAGGACCTGTCACCTCTTATTTCTATTACATGAGATCTCCATAAAGAGGACCTGTCATCTCTTATTTCTATTACATGAGATCTCTCCATAAAGAGGACCTGTCATCTCTTATTTCTATTACATGAGATCTCCATAAAGAGGACCTGTCATCTCTAATTTCTATTACATGAGATCTCCATAAAGAGGACCTGTCATCTCTAATTTCTATTACATGAAATCCCCATAAAGAGGACTTGTCATCTCTTATTTCTATTACATGATCTCCATAAAGAGGACCTGTCATCTCTTATTTCTATTACATGAGATCTCCATAAAGAGGACCTGTCATCTCTTATTTCTATTACATGAGATCTCTCCATAAAGAGGACCTGTCATCTCTTATTTCTATTACATGAGATCTCTCCATAAAGAGGACCTATCATCTCTTATTTCTATTACATGAGATCTCCATAAAGAGGACCTGTCATCTCTTATTTCTATTACATGAGATCTCTCCATAAAGAGGACCTGTCATCTCTTATTTCTATTACATGAGATCTCTCCATAAAGAGGACCTGTCATCTCTTATTTCTATTACATGAGATCTCCATAAAGAGGACCTGTCATCTCTAATTTCTATTACATGAAATCCCCATAAAGAGGACCTGTCATCTCTTATTTCTATTACATGAGATCTCCATAAAGAGGACCTGTCATCTCTAATTTCTATTACATGAAATCCCCATAAAGAGGACCTGTCATCTCTTATTTCTATTACAAAAGATCTCCATAAAGAGGACCTGTCATCACTTATTTCTATTACATGAGATCTCTCCATAAAGAGGACCTGTCATCTCCTATTTCTATTACATGAGATCTCCCCATAAAGAGGACCCGTCATCTCTTATTTCTATTACATGAGATCTCCATAAAGAGGACTTGTCATCTCTTATTTCTATTACATGAGATCTCCATAAAGAGGACCTGTCATCTCTTATGTCTATTACATAAGATCTCCATAAAGAGGACCTGTCATCTCTTATTTCTATTACATGAGATCTCCATAAAGAGGACCTGTCATCTCTTATTTCTATTACATGAGATCTCTATAAAGAGGACCTGTCATCTCTTATTTCTATTACATGAGATCTCTCCATAAAGAAGACCTGTCATCTCTTATTCCTATTCCATGATCTCCATAAAGAGGACCTGTCATCTCTTATTCCTATTCCATGATCTCCATAAAGAGGACCTGTCATCTCTTATTTCTATTACATGAGATCTCTATAAAGAGGACCTGTCACCTCTTATTTCTATTACATGAGATCTCCATAAAGAGGACCTGTCACCTCTCATTTCTATTACATGAGATCTCCATAAAAAGGACCTGTCATCTCTTATTTCTATTACATGATCTCCATAAAGAGGACCTGTCATCACTTATTTCTATTACATGAGATCTCTCCATAAAGAGGACCTGTCATCTCCTATTTCTATTACATGAGATCTCCCCATAAAGAGGACCCGTCATCTCTTATTTCTATTACATGAGATCTCCATAAAGAGGACTTGTCATCTCTTATTTCTATTACATGAGATCTCCATAAAGAGGACCTGTCATCTCTTATGTCTATTACATAAGATCTCCATAAAGAGGACCTGTCATCTCTTATTTCTATTACATGAGATCTCCATAAAGAGGACCTGTCATCTCTTATTTCTATTACATGAGATCTCTATAAAGAGGACCTGTCATCTCTTATTTCTATTACATGAGATCTCTCCATAAAGAAGACCTGTCATCTCTTATTCCTATTCCATGATCTCCATAAAGAGGACCTGTCATCTCTTATTCCTATTCCATGATCTCCATAAAGAGGACCTGTCATCTCTTATTTCTATTACATGAGATCTCTATAAAGAGGACCTGTCACCTCTTATTTCTATTACATGAGATCTCCATAAAGAGGACCTGTCACCTCTCATTTCTATTACATGAGATCTCCATAAAAAGGACCTGTCATCTCTTATTTCTATTACATGATCTCCAAAAAGAGGACCTGTCATCTCTTATTTCTATTACATGAGATCTTCATAAAGAGGACCTGTCATCTCTTATTTCTATTACATGATCTCCATAAAGAGGACCTGTCATCTCTTATTTCTATTACATGAGATACCCATAAAGAGGACCTGTCATCTCTTATTTCTATTACATGAGATCTCTCCATAAAGAGGACCCGTCATCTCTTATTTCTATTACATGAGATCTTCATAAAGAGGACCCGTCATCTCTTATTTCTATTACATTAGATCTCTATAAAGAGGACCTGTCATCTCTTATTTCTATTACATGAGATCTCCATAAAGAGGACCTGTCATCTCTTATTTCTATTACATGAGATCTCCATAAAGAGGACCTGTCATCTCTTATTTCTATTACATGAGATCTCTTCATAAAGAGGACCTGTCATCTCTTATTTCTATTACATGAGATCTCCATAAAGAGGACCTGTCATCTCTTATTTCTATTACATGAGACCTCCATAAAGAGGACCTGTCATCTCTTATTTCTATTACATGAGATCTCCATAAAGAGGACCTGTCATCTCTTATTTCTATTACATGAGATCTCCATAAAGAGGACCTGTCATCTCTTATTTCTATTACATGAGATCTCCATAAAAAGGACCTGTCACCTCTTATTTCTATTACATGAGATCTCCATAAAGAGGACCTGTCACCTCTTATTTCTATTACATGAGATCTTCATAAAGAGGACCTGTCATCTCTTATTTCTATTACATGAGATCTCCATAAAGAGGACCTGTCATCTCTTATTTCTATCACATGAGATCTCTCCATAAAGAGGACCCGTCATCTCTTATTTCTATTACATGAGATCTCCATAAAGAGGACCTGTCATCTCTTATTTCTATTACATGAGATCTCCATAAAGAGGACCTGTCATCTCTTATTTCTATTACATGAGATCTCTCCATAAAGAGGACCTGTCATCTCTTATTTCTATTACATGAGATCTCCATAAAGAGGACCTGTCATCTCTTATTTCTATTACATGAGACCTCCATAAAGAGGACCTGTCATCTCTTATTTCTATTACATGAGATCTCCATAAAGGGGACCTGTCATCTCTTATTTCTATTACATGAGATCTCTCCATAAAGAGGACCTGTCATCTCTTATTTCTATTACATGAGATCTCCATAAAGAGGACCTGTCATCTCTTATTTCTATTACATTAGATCTCCATAAAGAGGACCTGTCATCTCTTATTTCTATTACATGAGATCTCCATAAAGAGGACCTGTCATCTCTTATTTCTATTACATGAGATCTCCATAAAGAGGACCCGTCATCTCTTATTTCTATTACATGAGATCTCCATAAAGAGGACCTGTCATCTCTTATTTCTATTACATGAGATCTCCATAAAGAGGACCTGTCATCTCTTATTTCTATTACATAAGATCTACATAAAGAGGACCTGTCATCTCTTATTTCTATTACATGAGATCTCCATAAAGGGGACCTGTCACCTCTTATTTCTATTACATGAGATCTCCATAAAGAGGGCCTGTCATCTCTTATTTCTATTACATGAGATCTCCATAAAGGGGACCTGTCATCTCTTATTTCTATTACATGAGATCTCCATAAAGAGGACCTGTCATCTCTTATTTCTATTACATGAGATCTCCATAAAGAGGACCCGTCATCTCTTATTTCTATTACATAAGATCTCCATAAAGAGGACCTGTCATCTCTTATTTCTATTACATGAGATCTCCCCATATAGAGGACCTGTCATCTCTTATTTCTATTACATGAGATCTCCATAAAGAGGACCTGTCATCTCTTATTTCTATTACATGAGATCTCCATAAAGAGGACCTGTCATCTCTTATTTCTATTACATGAGATCTCCATAAAGAGGACCTGTCATCTCTTATTTCTATTACATGAGATCTCTCTATAAAGAGGACCTGTCACCTCTTATTTCTATTACATGAGATCTCCATAAAGAGGACCTGTCATCTCTTATTTCTATTACATGAGATCTCCCCATAAAGAGGACCTGTCATCTCTTATTTCTATTACATGAGATCTCCATAAAGAGGACCTGTCATCTCTTATTTCTATTACATGAGATCTCCATAAAGAGGACCTGTCATCTCTTATTTCTATTACATGAGATCTCTCTATAAAGAGGACCTGTCATCTCTTATTTCTATTACATGAGATCTCCATAAAGAGGACCTGTCATCTCTTATTTCTATTACATGAGATCTCCATAAAGAGGACCTGTCATCTCTTATTTCTATTACATAAGATCTCTTCATAAAGAGGACCTGTCATCTCTTATTTCTATTACATGAGACCTCCATAAAAAGGACCTGTCATCTCTTATTTCTATTACATGAGATCTCCATAAAGAGGACCTGTCATCTCTTATTTCTATCACATGAGATCTCTCCATAAAGAGGACCTGTCATCTCTTATTTCTATTACATTAGATGTCCATAAAGAGGACCTGTCATCTCTTATTTCTATTACATGAGATTTCCATAAAGGGGACCTGTCATCTCTTATTTCTATTACATGAGATCTCCATAAAGAGGACCTGTCATCTCTTATTTCTATTACATGAGACCTCCATAAAGAGGACCTGTCATCTCTTATTTCTATTACATGAGATCTCCATAAAGAGGACCTGTCATCTCTTATTTCTATCACATGAGATCTCTCCATAAAGAGGACCTGTCATCTCTTATTTCTATTACATTAGATGTCCATAAAGAGGACCTGTCATCTCTTATTTCTATTACATGAGATCTCCATAAAGGGGACCTGTCATCTCTTATTTCTATTACATGAGATCTCCATAAAGAGGACCTGTCATCTCTTATTTCTATTACATGAGACCTCCATAAAGAGGACCTGTCATCTCTTATTTCTATTACATGAGATCTCCATAAAGAGGACCTGTCATCTCTTATTTCTATTACATGAGATCTCCATAAAGAGGACCTGTCATCTCTTATGTCTATTACATGAGATCTCCATAAAGAGGACCCGTCATCTCTTATTTCTATTACATGAGATCTCCATAAAGAGGACCTGTCATCTCTTATTTCTATTACATGAGACCTCCATAAAGAGGACCTGTCATCTCTTATTTCTATTACATGAGATCTCCATAAAGAGGACCTGTCATCTCTTATTTCTATCACATGAGATCTCTCCATAAAGAGGACCTGTCATCTCTTATTTCTATTACATTAGATGTCCATAAAGAGGACCTGTCATCTCTTATTTCTATTACATGAGATCTCCATAAAGAGGACCCGTCATCTCTTATTTCTATTACATGAGATCTCCATAAAGAGGACCTGTCATCTCTTATTTCTATTACATGAGACCTCCATAAAGAGGACCTGTCATCTCTTATTTCTATTACATGAGATCTCCATAAAGGGGACCTGTCATCTCTTATTTCTATTACATGAGATCTCTCCATAAAGAGGACCTTTCATCTCTTATTTCTATTACATAAGATCTCCATAAAGAGGACCTGTCATCTCTTATTTCTATTACATGAGATCTCCATTAAGAGGACCCGTCATCTCTTATTTCTATTACATGAGATCTCCATAAAGAGGACCCGTCATTTCTTATTTCTATTACATGAGATCTCCATAAAGAGGACCTGTCATCTCTTATTTCTATTACATAAGATCTCCATAAAGAGGACCTGTCATCTCTTATTTCTATTACATGAGATCTCCATAAAGAGGACCCGTCATCTCTTATTTCTATTACATGAGATCTCCATAAAGAGGACCCGTCATCTCTTATTTCTATTACATAAGATCTCCATAAAGAGGACCTGTCATCTCTTATTTCTATTACATTAGATCTCCATAAAGAGGACCTGTCATCTCTTATTTATATTACATGAGATCTCCCCATAAAGAGGACCTGTCATCTCTTATTTCTATTACAATGAGATCTCTTCATAAAGAGGACCTGTCATCTCTTATTTCTATTACATGAGATCTCCATAAAGAGGACCTGTCATCTCTTATTTCTATTATATGAGATCTCCATAAAGAGGACCTGTCATCTCTTATTTCTATTACATGAGATCTCTTCATAAAGAGGACCCGTCATCTCTTATTTCTATTACATGAGATCTTCATAAAGAGGACCTGTCATCTCTTATCTCTATTACATGAGATCTCCATAAAGAGGACCTGTTATCTCTTATCTCTATTACATGAGATCTCCATGAAGAGGACCTGTCATCTCTTATTTCTATTACATAAGATCTCCCCATAAAGAGGACCCGTCATCTCTTATTTCTATTACATGAGATCTCCATAAAGAGGACCCGTCATCTCTTATTTCTATTACATAAGATCTCCATAAAGAGGACCCGTCATCTCTTATTTCTATTACATTAGATCTCCATAAAGAGGACCTGTCATCTCTTATTTATATTACATGAGATCTCCCCATAAAGAGGACCTGTCATCTCTTATTTCTATTACATGAGATCTCCATAAAGAGGACCTGTCATCTCTTATTTCTATTATATGAGATCTCCATAAAGAGGACCTGTCATCTCTTATTTCTATTACAATGAGATCTCTTCATAAAGAGGACCTGTCATCTCTTATTTCTATTACATGAGATCTCCATAAAGAGGACCTGTCATCTCTTATTTCTATTATATGAGATCTCCATAAAGAGGACCTGTCATCTCTTATTTCTATTACATGAGATCTCTTCATAAAGAGGACCCGTCATCTCTTATTTCTATTACATGAGATCTTCATAAAGAGGACCTGTCATCTCTTATCTCTATTACATGAGATCTCCATAAAGAGGACCTGTTATCTCTTATCTCTATTACATGAGATCTCCATGAAGAGGACCTGTCATCTCTTATTTCTATTACATGAGATCCCCCCATAAAGAGGACCCGTCATCTCTTATTTCTATTACATGAGATCTCTATAAAGAGGACCTGTCATCTCTTATTTCTATTACATGAGATCTCCATAAAGAGGACCTGTCATCTCTTATTTCTATTACATGAGATCTCCATGAAGAGGACCTGTCATCTCTTATTTCTATTACATGAGATCTCTCCATAAAGAGGACCTGTCATCTCTTATTTCTATTACATGAGATCTCCATAAAGAGGACCTGTCATCTCTTATTTCTATTACATGAGATCTCCATAAAGAGGACCTGTCATCTCTTATTTCTATAACATGAGATCTCCATAAAGAGGACCTGTCATCTCTTATTTCTATTACATGAGATCTCTCCATAAAGAGGACCTGTCATCTCTTATTTCTATTACATGAGATCTCTATAAAGAGGACCTGTCATCTCTTATTTCTATTACATGAGATCTCCATAAAGAGGACCTGTCATCTCTTATTTCTATTACATGAGATCTCCATAAAGAGGACCTGTCATCTCTTATTTCTATTACATGAGATCTCCATAAAGAGGACCTGTCATCTCTTATTTCTATTACATGAGATCTCCATGAAGAGGACCTGTCATCTCTTATTTCTATTACATGAGATCTCCATAAAGAGGACCTGTCATCTCTTATTTCTATTACATGAGATCTCCATAAAGAGGACCTGTCATCTCTTATTTCTATTACATGAGATCTCTCCATAAAGAGGACCTGTCATCTCTTATTTCTATTACATGAGATCTCCATAAAGAGGACCTGTCATCTCTTATTTCTATTACATGAGATCTCTCCATAAAGAGGACCTGTCATCTCTTATTTCTATTACATGAGATCTCTCCATAAAGAGGACCTGTCATCTCTTATTTCTATAACATGAGATCTCCATAAAGAGCACCTGTCATCTCTTATTTCTATTACATGAGATCTCCATAAAGAGGACCTGTCATCTCTTATTTCTATTACATGAGATCTCCATAAAGAGGACCTGTCATCTCTTATTTCTATTACATGAGATCTCTCCATAAAGAGGACCTGTCATCTCTTATTTCTATTACATGAGATCTCCATAAAGAGGACCTGTCATCTCTTATTTCTATTACATGAGATCTCTCCATAAAGAGGACCTGTCATCTCTTATTTCTATTACATGAGATCTCTCCATAAAGAGGACCTGTCATCTCTTATTTCTATTACATGAGATCTCTCCATAAAGAGGACCTGTCATCTCTTATTTCTATTACATGAGATCTCCATAAAGAGGACCTGTCATCTCTTATTTCTATTACATGAGATCTCCATAAAGAGGACCTGTCATCTCTTATTTCTATTACATGAGATTTCCATAAAGAGGACCTGTCATCTCTTTTTTCTATTACATGAGATCTCTCCATATAGAGGACCTGTCATCTCTTATTTCTATTACATGAGATCTCCATAAAGAGGACCTGTCATCTCTTATTTCTATTACATGAGATTTCCATAAAGAGGACCTGTCATCTCTTTTTTCTATTACATGAGATCTCTCCATATAGAGGACCTGTCATCTCTTATTTCTATTACATGAGATCTCCATAAAGAGGACCTGTCATCTCTTATTTCTATTACATGAGATCTCTATAAAGAGGACCTGTCATCTCTTATTTCTATTACATGAGATCTCCATAAAGAGGACCTGTCATCTCTTATTTCTATTACATGAGATCTCCATGAAGAGGACCTGTCATCTCTTATTTCTATTACATGAGATCTCCATAAAGAGGACCTGTCATCTCTTATTTCTATTACATGAGATCTCTCCATAAAGAGGACCTGTCATCTCTTATTTCTATTACATGAGATCTCCATAAAGAGGACCTGTCATCTCTTATTTCTATTACATGAGATCTCCATAAAGAGGACCTGTCATCTCTTATTTCTATAACATGAGATCTCCATAAAGAGGACCTGTCATCTCTTATTTCTATAACATGAGATCTCTCCATAAAGAGGACCTGTCATCTCTTATTTCTATTACATGAGATCTCCATAAAGAGGACCTGTCATCTCTTATTTCTATTACATGAGATCTCCATAAAGAGGACCTGTCATCTCTTATTTCTATTACATGAGATCTCCATAAAGAGGACCTGTCATCTCTTATTTCTATTACATGAGATCTCCATAAAGAGGACCTGTCATCTCTTATTTCTATTACATGAGATCTCCATGAAGAGGACCTGTCATCTCTTATTTCTATTACATGAGATCTCCATAAAGAGGACCTGTCATCTCTTATTTCTATTACATGAGATCTCTCCATAAAGAGGACCTGTCATCTCTTATTTCTATTACATGAGATCTCCATAAAGAGGACCTGTCATCTCTTATTTCTATTACATGAGATCTCTCCATAAAGAGGACCTGTCATCTCTTATTTCTATTACATGAGATCTCTCCATAAAGAGGACCTGTCATCTCTTATTTCTATTACATGAGATCTCCATAAAGAGGACCTGTCATCTCTTATTTCTATTACATGAGATCTCCATAAAGAGGACCTGTCATCTCTTATTTCTATTACATGAGATCTCTCCATAAAGAGGACCTGTCATCTCTTATTTCTATTACATGAGATCTCCATAAAGAGGACCTGTCATCTCTTATTTCTATTACATGAGATCTCTCCATAAAGAGGACCTGTCATCTCTTATTTCTATTACATGAGATCTCTCCATAAAGAGGACCTGTCATCTCTAATTTCTATTACATGAGATCTCTCCATAAAGAGGACCTGTCATCTCTTATTTCTATTACATGAGATCTCCATAAAGAGGACCTGTCATCTCTTATTTCTATTACATGAGATCTCCATAAAGAGGACCTGTCATCTCTTATTTCTATTACATGAGATCTCCATAAAGAGGACCTGTCATCTCTTATTTCTATTACATGAGATTTCCATAAAGAGGACCTGTCATCTCTTTTTTCTATTACATGAGATCTCTCCATATAGAGGACCTGTCATCTCTTATTTCTATTACATGAGATCTCCATAAAGAGGACCTGTCATCTCTTATTTCTATTACATGAGATTTCCATAAAGAGGACCTGTCATCTCTTTTTTCTATTACATGAGATCTCTCCATATAGAGGACCTGTCATCTCTTATTTCTATTACATGAGATCTCCATAAAGAGGACCTGTCATCTCTTATTTCTATTACATGAGATCTCCATAAAGAGGACCTGTCATCTCTTATTTCTATTACATGAGATCTCCATAAAGAGGACCTGTCATCTCTTATTTCTATTACATGAGATCTCCATAAAGAGGACCCGTCATCTCTTATTTCTATTACATGAGATCTCCATAAAGAGGACCTGTCATCTCTTATTTCTATTACATGAGATCTCCATAAAGAGGACCTGTCATCTCTTATTTCTATTACATGAGATCTCCCCATAAAGAGGACCTGTCATCTCTTATTTCTATTACATGAGATTTCTCCATAAAGAGGACCTGTCATCTCTTATTTCTATTATATGAGATCTCCATAAAGAGGACCCGTCATCTCTTATTTCTATTACAAGAGATCTCCATAAAGAGGACCTGTCATCTCTTATTTCTATTACATGAGATCTCCATAAAGAGGACCTGTCATCTCTTATTTCTATTATATGAGATCTCCATAAAGAGGACCTGTCATCTCTTATTTCTATTACATGAGATCTCCATAAAGAGGACCTGTCATCTCTTATTTCTATTACATGAGATCTCTCCATAAAGAAGACCTGTCACCTCTTATTTCTATTACATGAGATCTCTCTATAAAGAGGACCTGTCATCTCTTATTTCTATTACATGAGATCTCCATAAAGAGGACCTGTCATCTCTTATTTCTATTACATGAGATCTCCATAAAGAGGACCTGTCATCTCTTATTTCTATTACATGAGATCTCCATAAAGAGGACCTGTCATCTCTTATTTCTATTACATGAGATCTCTCCATAAAGAGGACCTGTCTTCTCTTATTTCTATTACATGAGATCTCTCCATAAAGAGGACCTTTCATCTCTTATTTCTATTACATGAGATCTCCATAAAGAGGACCTGTCATCTCTTATTTCTATTACATGAGATCTCTAGATAAAGAGGACCTGTCATCTCTTATTTCTATTACATGAGATCTCTAGATAAAGAGGACCTGTCATCTCTTATTTCTATTACATGAGATCTCCATAAAGAGGACCTGTCACCTCTTATTTCTATTATATGAGATCTCCATAAAGAGGACCTGTCATCTCTTATTTCTATTACATGAGATCTCCATAAAGAGGACCTGTCATCTCTTATTTCTATTATATGAGATCTCCATAAAGAGGACCTGTCATCTCTTATTTCTATTACATGAGATCTCCATAAAGAGGACCTGTCATCTCTTATTTCTATTACATGAGATCTCTCCATAAAGAAGACCTGTCACCTCTTATTTCTATTACATGAGATCTCTCTATAAAGAGGACCTGTCATCTCTTATTTCTATTACATGAGATCTCCATAAAGAGGACCTGTCATCTCTTATTTCTATTACATGAGATCTCCATAAAGAGGACCTGTCATCTCTTATTTCTATTACATGAGATCTCCATAAAGAGGACCTGTCATCTCTTATTTCTATTACATGAGATCTCTCCATAAAGAGTACCTTTCATCTCTTATTTCTATTACATGAGATCTCTCCATAAAGAGGACCTGTCATCTCTTATTTCTATTACATGAGATCTCCATAAAGAGGACCTGTCATCTCTTATTTCTATTACATGAGATCTCCATAAAGAGGACCTGTCATCTCTTATTTCTATTACATGAGATCTCTCCATAAAGAGGACCTTTCATCTCTTATTTCTATTACATGAGATCTCCATAAAGAGGACCTGTCATCTCTTATTTCTATTACATGAGATCTCTAGATAAAGAGGACCTGTCATCTCTTATTTCTATTACATGAGATCTCTCCATAAAGAGGACCTGTCATCCCTTATTTCTATTACATGAGATCTCTCTATAAAGAGGACCTGTCATCTCTTATTTCTATTACATGAGATCTCCATAAAGAGGACCCGTCATCTCTTATTTCTATTACATGAGATCTCCATAAAGAGGACCTGTCATCTCTTATTTCTATTACATGAGATCTCCATAAAGAGGACCTGTCATCTCTTATTTCTATTACATGAGATCTCTAGATAAAGAGGACCTGTCATCTCTTATTTCTATTACATGAGATCTCTAGATAAAGAGGACCTGTCATCTCTTATTTCTATTACATGAGATCTCTCCATAAAGAGGACCTTTCATCTCTTATTTCTATTACATGAGATCTCCATAAAGAGGACCTGTCACCTCTTATTTCTATTACATGAGATCTCCATAAAGAGGACCTGTCATCTCTTATTTCTATTACATGAGATCTCTCCATAAAGAGGACCTGTCACCTCTTATTTCTATTACATGAGATCTCTCTATAAAGAGGACCTGTCATCTCTTATTTCTATTACATGAGATCTCTCCATAAAGAGGACCTTTCATCTCTTATTTCTATTACATGAGATCTCCCCATAAAGAGGACCTGTCATCTCTTATTTCTATTACATGAGATCTCCATAAAGAGGACCTGTCATCTCTTATTTCTATTACATGAGATCTCCATAAAGAGGACCTGTCATCTCTTTTTTCTATTACATGAGATCTCCATAAAGAGGTCCTGTCATCTCTTATTTCTATTACATGAGATCTCCATAAAGGGGACCTGTCATCTCTTATTTCTATTACATGAGATCTCTAGATAAAGAGGACCTGTCATCTCTTATTTCTATTACATGAGATCTCCATAAAGAGGACCTGTCATCTCTTATTTCTATTACATGAGATCTCTCCATATAGAGGACCTGTCATCTCTTATTTCTATTACATGAGATCTCCATAAAGAGGACCTGTCATCTCTTATTTCTATTACATGAGATCTCCATAAAGAGGACCCGTCATCTCTTATTTCTATTACATGAGATCTCCATAAAGAGGACCTGTCATCTCTTATTTCTATTACATGAGATCTCCATAAAGAGGACCTGTCATCTCTTATTTCTATTATATGAGATCTCCATAAAGAGGACCTGTCATCTCTTATTTCTATTACATGAGATCTCCATAAAGAGGACCTGTCATCTCTTATTTCTATTATATGAGATCTCCATAAAGAGGACCTGTCATCTCTTATTTCTATTACATGAGATCTCCATAAAGAGGACCTGTCATCTCTTATTTCTATTACATGAGATCTCTCCATAAAGAAGACCTGTCACCTCTTATTTCTATTACATGAGATCTCTCCATAAAGAGTACCTTTCATCTCTTATTTCTATTACATGAGATCTCTCCATAAAGAGGACCTGTCATCTCTTATTTCTATTACATGAGATCTCCATAAAGAGGACCTGTCATCTCTTATTTCTATTACATGAGATCTCCATAAAGAGGACCTGTCATCTCTTATTTCTATTACATGAGATCTCTCCATAAAGAGGACCTTTCATCTCTTATTTCTATTACATGAGATCTCCATAAAGAGGACCTGTCATCTCTTATTTCTATTACATGAGATCTCTAGATAAAGAGGACCTGTCATCTCTTATTTCTATTACATGAGATCTCTCCATAAAGAGGACCTGTCATCCCTTATTTCTATTACATGAGATCTCTCTATAAAGAGGACCTGTCATCTCTTATTTCTATTACATGAGATCTCCATAAAGAGGACCCGTCATCTCTTATTTCTATTACATGAGATCTCCATAAAGAGGACCTGTCATCTCTTATTTCTATTACATGAGATCTCCATAAAGAGGACCTGTCATCTCTTATTTCTATTACATGAGATCTCTAGATAAAGAGGACCTGTCATCTCTTATTTCTATTACATGAGATCTCTAGATAAAGAGGACCTGTCATCTCTTATTTCTATTACATGAGATCTCTCCATAAAGAGGACCTTTCATCTCTTATTTCTATTACATGAGATCTCCATAAAGAGGACCTGTCACCTCTTATTTCTATTACATGAGATCTCCATAAAGAGGACCTGTCATCTCTTATTTCTATTACATGAGATCTCTCCATAAAGAGGACCTGTCACCTCTTATTTCTATTACATGAGATCTCTCTATAAAGAGGACCTGTCATCTCTTATTTCTATTACATGAGATCTCTCCATAAAGAGGACCTTTCATCTCTTATTTCTATTACATGAGATCTCCCCATAAAGAGGACCTGTCATCTCTTATTTCTATTACATGAGATCTCCATAAAGAGGACCTGTCATCTCTTATTTCTATTACATGAGATCTCCATAAAGAGGACCTGTCATCTCTTTTTTCTATTACATGAGATCTCCATAAAGAGGTCCTGTCATCTCTTATTTCTATTACATGAGATCTCCATAAAGGGGACCTGTCATCTCTTATTTCTATTACATGAGATCTCTAGATAAAGAGGACCTGTCATCTCTTATTTCTATTACATGAGATCTCCATAAAGAGGACCTGTCATCTCTTATTTCTATTACATGAGATCTCTCCATATAGAGGACCTGTCATCTCTTATTTCTATTACATGAGATCTCCATAAAGAGGACCTGTCATCTCTTATTTCTATTACATGAGATCTCCATAAAGAGGACCCGTCATCTCTTATTTCTATTACATGAGATCTCCATAAAGAGGACCTGTCATCTCTTATTTCTATTACATGAGATCTCCATAAAGAGGACCTGTCATCTCTTATTTCTATTATATGAGATCTCCATAAAGAGGACCTGTCATCTCTTATTTCTATTACATGAGATCTCCATAAAGAGGACCTGTCATCTCTTATTTCTATTATATGAGATCTCCATAAAGAGGACCTGTCATCTCTTATTTCTATTACATGAGATCTCCATAAAGAGGACCTGTCATCTCTTATTTCTATTACATGAGATCTCTCCATAAAGAAGACCTGTCACCTCTTATTTCTATTACATGAGATCTCTCTATAAAGAGGACCTGTCATCTCTTATTTCTATTACATGAGATCTCCATAAAGAGGACCTGTCATCTCTTATTTCTATTACATGAGATCTCCATAAAGAGGACCTGTCATCTCTTATTTCTATTACATGAGATCTCCATAAAGAGGACCTGTCATCTCTTATTTCTATTACATGAGATCTCCATAAAGAGGACCTGTCATCTCTTATTTCTATTACATGAGATCTCCATAAAGAGGACCTGTCATCTCTTATTTCTATTACATGAGATCTCTCCATAAAGAGGACCTTTCATCTCTTATTTCTATTACATGAGATCTCTCCATAAAGAGGACCTGTCATCTCTTATATCTATTACATGAGATCTCCATAAAGAGGACCTGTCATCTCTTATTTCTATTACATGAGATCTCTAGATAAAGAGGACCTGTCATCTCTTATTTCTATTACATGAGATCTCTAGATAAAGAGGACCTGTCATCTCTTATTTCTATTACATGAGATCTCTCCATAAAGAGGACCTGTCATCTCTTATTTCTATTACATGAGATCTCCATAAAGAGGACCTGTCATCTCTTATTTCTATTACATGAGATCTCCATAAAGAGGACCTGTCATCTCTTATTTCTATTACATGAGATCTCCATAAAGAGGACCTGTCATCTCTTATTTCTATTACATGAGATCTCTCCATAAAGAGGACCTTTCATCTCTTATTTCTATTACATGAGATCTCTCCATAAAGAGGACCTGTCATCTCTTATTTCTATTACATGAGATCTCCATAAAGAGGACCTGTCATCTCTTATTTCTATTACATGAGATCTCTCCATAAAGAGGACCTGTCACCTCTTATTTCTATTACATGAGATCTCTCCATAAAGAGGACCTTTCATCTCTTATTTCTATTACATGAGATCTCCCCATAAAGAGGACCTGTCATCTCTTATTTCTATTACATGAGATCTCCATAAAGAGGACCTGTCATCTCTTATTTCTATTACATGAGATCTCTATAAAGAGGACCTGTCATCTCTTATTTCTATTACATGAGACCTCCATAAAGAGGACCTGTCATCTCTTATTTCTATTACATGAGATCTCTCCATAAAGAGGACCTTTCATCTCTTATTTCTATTACATGAGATCTCTCCATAAAGAGGACCTGTCACCTCTTATTTCTATTACATGAGATCTCTCCATAAAGAGGACCTTTCATCTCTTATTTCTATTACATGAGATCTCTCCATAAAGAGGACCTGTCATCTCTTATTTTTATTACATGAGATCCCCATAAAGAGGACCTGTCATCTCTTATTTCTATTACATGAGATCTCCATGAAGAGGACCTGTTATCTCTTATTTCTATTACATGAGATCTCCATAAAGAGGACCTGTCATCTCTTATTTCTATTATATGAGATCTCCATAAAGAGGACCTGTCATCTCTTATTTCTATTACATGAGATCTCTCCATAAAGAGGACCTGTCACCTCTTATTTCTATTACATGAGATCTCTCTATAAAGAGGACCTGTCATCTCTTATTTCTATTACATGAGATCTCCATAAAGAGGACCTGTCATCTCTTATTTCTACTACATGAGATCTCTCCATAAAGAGGACCTGTCATCTCTTATTTCTATTACATGAGATCTCTCCATAAAGAGGACCTGTCATCTCTTATTTCTATTACATGAGATCTCCATAAAGAGGACCTGTCATCTCTTATTTCTATTACATGAGATCTCCATGAAGAGGACCTGTTATCTCTTATTTCTATTACATGAGATCTCCATAAAGAGGACCTGTCATCTCTTATTTCTATTATATGAGATCTCCATAAAGAGGACCTGTCATCTCTTATTTCTATTACATGAGATCTCTCCATAAAGAGGACCTGTCACCTCTTATTTCTATTACATGAGATCTCTCTATAAAGAGGACCTGTCATCTCTTATTTCTATTACATGAGATCTCCATAAAGAGGACCTGTCATCTCTTATTTCTACTACATGAGATCTCTCCATAAAGAGGACCTGTCATCTCTTATTTCTATTACATGAGATCTCTCCATAAAGAGGACCTGTCACCTCTTATTTCTATTACATGAGATCTCTCTATAAAGAGGACCTGTCATCTCTTATTTCTATTACATGAGATCTCCATAAAGAGGACCTGTCATCTCTTATTTCTATTACATGAGATCTCCATAAAGAGGACCTGTCATCTCTTATTTCTATTACATGAGATCTCCATAAAGAGGACCTGTCATCTCTTATTTCTATTACATGAGATCTCTCCATAAAGAGGACCTGTCATCTCTTATTTCTATTACATGAGATCTCTCTATAAAGAGGACCTGTCATCTCTTATTTCTATTACATGAGATCTCCATAAAGAGGACCTTTCATCTCTTATTTCTATTACATGAGATCTCTCCATAAAGAGGACCTGTCATCTCTTATTTCTATTACATGAGATCTCTCTATAAAGAGGACCTGTCATCTCTTATTTCTATTACATGAGATCTCCATAAAGAGGACCCGTCATCTCTTATTTCTATTACATGAGATCTCTAGATAAAGAGGACCTGTCATCTCTTATTTCTATTACATGAGATCTCTAGATAAAGAGGACCTGTCATCTCTTATTTCTATTACATGAGATCTCTCCATAAAGAGGACCTGTCATCTCTTATTTCTATTACATGAGATCTCTCCATAAAGAGGACCTTTCATCTCTTATTTCTATTACATGAGATCTCTCCATAAAGAGGACCTGTCATCTCTTATTTCTATTACATGAGATCTCCATAAAGAGGACCTGTCATCTCTTATTTCTATTACATGAGATCTCTCCATAAAGAGGACCTGTCACCTCTTATTTCTATTACATGAGATCTCTCTATAAAGAGGACCTGTCATCTCTTATTTCTATTACATGAGATCTCCATAAAGAGGACCTGTCACCTCTTATTTCTATTACATGAGATCTCTCCATAAAGAGGACCTGTCATCTCTTATTTCTATTACATGAGATCTCCCCATAAAGAGGACCTGTCATCTCTTATTTCTATTACATGAGATCTCTCTATAAAGAGGACCTGTCATCTCTTATTTCTATTACATGAGATCTCCATAAAGAGGACCTGTCATCTCTTATTTCTATTACATGAGATCTCCATAAAGAGGACCTGTCATCTCTTATTTCTATTACATGAGATCTCTCCATAAAGAGGACCTGTCATCTCTTATTTCTATTACATGAGATTTCCATAAAGAGGACCTGTCATCTCTTATTTCTATTACATGAGATCTCTCCATAAAGAGGACCTTTCATCTCTTATTTCTATTACATGAGATCTCTCCATAAAGAGGACCTGTCATCTCTTATTTCTATTACATGAGATCTCCATAAAGAGGACCTGTCATCTCTTATTTCTATTACATTAGATCTCCATAAAGAGGACCTGTCATCTCTTATTTCTATTACATGAGATCTCTCCATAAAGAGGACCTGTCACCTCTTATTTCTATTACATGAGATCTCTCCATAAAGAGGACCTGTCATCTCTTATTTCTATTACATGAGATCTCCATAAAGAGGACCCGTCATCTCTTATTTCTATTACATGAGATCTCCATAAAGAGGACCTGTCATCTCTTATTTCTATTACATGAGATCTCTTCATAAAGAGGACCTGTCATCTCTTATTTCTATTACATGAGACCTCCATAAAGAGGACCTGTCATCTCTTATTTCTATTACATGAGATCTCTATAAAGAGGACCTGTCATCTCTTATTTCTATTACATGAGATCTCTTCATAAAGAGGACCTGTCATCTCTTATTTCTATTACATGAGATCTCTCCATAAAGAGGACCTGTCATCTCTTATTTCTATTACATGAGATCTCCATAAAGAGGACCTGTCATCTCTTATTTCTATTACACGAGATCTCCATAAAGAGGACCTGTCATCTCTTATTTCTATTACACGAGATCTCCATAAAGAGGACCTGTCATCTCTTATTTCTATTACACGAGATCTCCATAAAGAGGACCTGTCATCTCTTATTTCTATTACACGAGATCTCCATAAAGAGGACCTGTCATCTCTTATTTCTATTACACGAGATCTCCATAAAGAGGACCTGTCATCTCTTATTTCTATTACACGAGATCTCCATAAAGAGGACCTGTCATCTCTTATTTCTATTACACGAGATCTCCATAAAGAGGACCTGTCATCTCTTATTTCTATTACACGAGATCTCTTCATAAAGAGGACCTGTCATCTCTTATTTCTATTACATGAGATCTCTCCATAAAGAGGACCTGTCATCTCTTATTTCTATTACATGAGATCTCCATAAAGAGGACCTGTCATCTCTTATTTCTATTACATGAGATCTCCATAAAGAGGACCTGTCATCTCTTATTTCTATTACATGAGATCTCCATAAAGAGGACCTGTCATCTCTTATTTCTATTACATGAGATCTCCATAAAGAGGACCTGTCATCTCTTATTTCTATTACACGAGATCTCCATAAAGAGGACCTGTCATCTCTTATGTCTATTACACGAGATCTCCATAAAGAGGACCTGTCATCTCTTATTTCTATTACATGAGACCTCCATAAAGAGGACCTGTCATCTCTTATTTCTATTACATGGGATGTTTATATTTCTTGTAAAAGGAATAAAAGTGATAAAATAAAATGCAGAGCGCCCCCACCCCTCTGTGGTCATCTTTAGAAGTGAACGGATATGTAAACGGTGATCGCACCACACATGTCAGGTATCGCCGCGATCTTTATAGCGAGAGCAATAATTCTCTGTAACTCTAAACTGGTAACCTGTAAAAATGTTTTGAAGAGTCGCCTATGGAGATTTGTAAGTACCGTAGTTTGTCGCCATTCCAGGAGTGTGACATGTTTGGTATCTATTTACTTGGCGTAACATCATCTTTTATATTGTACTAAACACTTGGGGTAAATATTGTGTGTTTTTTGGAATTCAGGTCAATTACGTCCAAAAAAAAAAAGTGTTTTATAAACCGCCGTGCAAATACAGAGTAAAATAAAAAAGTGCAACGACTGCTATTTTATTCTCTAGGTTCTCTGCTAAAAAAATGAATACAGGAAATATAATGTTTGGGGGTTCTAAGTCATTTTCTAGCAAACAATACGGATGTTTATTGGTAAACAAAGAGTATCAGAAATGGCCTGGGGGGGGGGGGAGGGGGGGATATGGAAATGCGGTCAATGGTGTCACATCCTGCGTTGCCGTGTGACACCTCCTAGAAATGAGGATCTCACACTCTCCTCACCTCTGTGTCTGGCAGACTAATTATTTCCTCGTTATCACCTTATCTGTATAATTGATTGTATACTTCACTACAGCCAATGGAAGCCTCACCTGTGCCGAGGATGACTCCTCCCATCATCCCCCATACATGAGGCATCATGTCCCACATCGCAATCCGCCATCTTTTCTGCCCTCCACAGGAATGCTCAGGCTGCAGAAAGTTCCTGTTTAGTCATTGAATCAGCATTGGGTGGGGGGGGGGGGGTTGTGTCTTCACTCATGTCAATTTATCTGGATTGGACAAAACTTGGATGCGGCTTTCTATCCCGCCGATCGCTCATTCCGGAGAATGTAGACCACAAAATCTCCCCTCTGCAATTTTTATATTTTCTGGACGCAGAGACCCCGGGGAATAAAATGGCGGCTGCTGCAATTTTTACGTCTCGCGGTATTTGTAACATTCATGTTTTCTGGACAAAATACACGAAAGTTATTTTAGTGAACACAATATACCGGAATTACCTGATTTTCGGGAAAATATAAAAGGAGGAGGATGCCTGGAGTAAGTAGATACCAAACACGTCACGACTTAATATTGTCTATAGGGGGCGCTGACAGTCATTTATGGCACTAGAATTATTGAAAAGAGAGAAGAGCCCACAGCCCATTCTATTACCGTTCACATAAGAATCCCAGCAGAGGCGGGTGTGGGGAAGGGGGGCATAACACAGAGTTGGCAGCAGCCCCAGCTACACACTCCCCCCACCAAGGAATCTTTGGTCCCCCAAAGGAGACATTGATTTAAGTGTAACCACTTCCCGGCCACTTACATACCTGATACGTCATCATACTAGCCGATCGTCCGTCGCGCTCCGCCACCTTCCGCAGCTTGCTCGGGCTCTCCCGTCCCACGGGATCGGATTCGATTGGTTCTCCACTATGGTAATCGCAAAACCATGGCGTGACATCACTTCCGATTTACACGAATGTCAGCGGCGTCATTTTCATAAAATCGAAAGTATTCAAAAATACCGATCTTGGCGCTTGGAATGCAGAGGGTGAAATTGTACTTTCATAGACCCCAAATCTCTCCATAAAGAGGACCTGTCACCGCCTTTTACTGACACATGGGATGTACGCCAACATCCCACCATCATCATCACACCGCTCATAACCCATAATCATCATCATCACACCGCTCATCACCCACCATCATCATCACACCGCTCCTCACCCACCATCATCATCACACCGCTCCTCACCCACCATCATCATCACACCTCTCATCACCCACCCACCATCATCATCACACCGCTCATCACCCACCATCATCATCACACCGCTCCTCACCCACCATCATAATCACACCGCTCCTCACCCACCATCATCATCACACCGCTCATCACCCACCATCATCATCACACCGCTCCTCACCCACCCACCATCATCACACCGCTCCTCACCCACCATCATCATCACACCGCTCATCACCCACCATCATCATCACACCGCTCCTCACCCACCATCATAATCACACCGCTCCTCACCCACCATCATCATCACACCGCTCATCACCCACCATCATCATCACACCGCTCCTCACCCACCCACCATCATCACACCGCTCCTCACCCACCATCATCATCACACCGCTCATAACCCATAATCATCATCATCACACCGCTCATCACCCACCATCATCATCACACCGCTCCTCACCCACCATCATCATCACACCGCTCCTCACCCACCATCATCATCACACCTCTCATCACCCACCCACCATCATCATCACACCGCTCATCACCCACCATCATCATCACACCGCTCCTCACCCACCATCATAATCACACCGCTCCTCACCCACCATCATCATCACACCGCTCATCACCCACCATCATCATCACACCGCTCCTCACCCACCCACCATCATCACACCGCTCCTCACCCACCATCATCATCACACCGCTCATCACCCACCATCATCATCACACCGCTCCTCACCCACCCACCATCATCACACCGCTCCTCACCCACCATCATCATCACACCACTCCTCACCCACCATCATCATCACACCTCTCATCACCCACCGTCATCATCACACCGCTCATAACCCATAATCATCATCATCACACCGCTCATCACCCACCATCATCATCACACCACTCCTCACCCACCATCATCATCACACCTCTCATCACCCACCCACCATCATCATCACATCGCTCATCACCCACCATCATCATCACACCGCTCATAACCCATAATCATCATCATCACACCGCTCATCACCCACCATCATCATCACACCGCTCCTCACCCACCATCATCATCACACCGCTCCTCACCCACCATCATCATCACACCTCTCATCACCCACCCACCATCATCATCACACCGCTCATCACCCACCATCATCATCACACCGCTCCTCACCCACCATCATAATCACACCGCTCCTCACCCACCATCATCATCACACCGCTCATCACCCACCATCATCATCACACCGCTCCTCACCCACCCACCATCATCACACCGCTCCTCACCCACCATCATCATCACACCGCTCATCACCCACCATCATCATCACACCGCTCCTCACCCACCCACCATCATCACACCGCTCCTCACCCACCATCATCATCACACCGCTCCTCACCCACCATCATCATCACACCTCTCATCACCCACCGTCATCATCACACCGCTCATAACCCATAATCATCATCATCACACCGCTCATCACCCACCATCATCATCACACCACTCCTCACCCACCATCATCATCACACCTCTCATCACCCACCATCATCATCACACCACTCCTCACCCACCATCATCATCACACCTCTCATCACCCACCCACCATCATCATCACATCGCTCATCACCCACCATCATCATCACACCGCTCCTCACCCACCATCATCATCACACCACTCCTCACCCACCATCATCATCACACCTCTCATCACCCACCCACCATCATCATCACATCGCTCATCACCCACCATCATCATCACACCGCTCATCACCCACCATCATCATCACACCGCTCCTCACCCACCCACCATCATCACACCGCTCCTCACCCACCATCATCATCACACCACTCCTCACCCACCATCATCATCACACCTCTCATCACCCACCATCATCATCACACCGCTCATAACCCATAATCATCATCATCACACCTCTCATCACCCACCCACCATCATCATCACACCGCTCATCACCCACCATCATCATCACACCGCTCCTCACCCACCATCATCATCACACCACTCCTCACCCACCATCATCATCACACCTCTCATCACCCACCCACCATCATCATCACATTGCTCATCACCCACCATCATCATCACACCGCTCCTCACCCACCATCATCATCACACCGCTCCTCACCCACCATCATCATCACACCTCTCATCACCCACCATCATCATCACACCTCTCATCACCCACCCACCATCATCATCACACCGCTCCTCACCCACCATCATCATCACACCGCTCCTCACCCACCATCATCATCACACCTCTCATCACCCACCCACCATCATCATCACACCGCTCATCACCCACCATCATCATCACACCGCTCCTCACCCACCATCATAATCACACCGCTCCTCACCCACCATCATCATCACACCGCTCATCACCCACCATCATCATCACACCGCTCCTCACCCACCCACCATCATCACACCGCTCCTCACCCACCATCATCATCACACCGCTCATCACCCACCATCATCATCACACCGCTCCTCACCCACCCACCATCATCACACCGCTCCTCACCCACCATCATCATCACACCACTCCTCACCCACCATCATCATCACACCTCTCATCACCCACCGTCATCATCACACCGCTCATAACCCATAATCATCATCATCACACCGCTCATCACCCACCATCATCATCACACCACTCCTCACCCACCATCATCATCACACCTCTCATCACCCACCCACCATCATCATCACATCGCTCATCACCCACCATCATCATCACACCGCTCCTCACCCACCATCATCATCACACCACTCCTCACCCACCATCATCATCACACCTCTCATCACCCACCCACCATCATCATCACATCGCTCATCACCCACCATCATCATCACACCGCTCATCACCCACCATCATCATCACACCGCTCCTCACCCACCCACCATCATCACACCGCTCCTCACCCACCATCATCATCACACCACTCCTCACCCACCATCATCATCACACCTCTCATCACCCACCATCATCATCACACCGCTCATAACCCATAATCATCATCATCACACTTCTCATCACCCACCCACCATCATCATCACACCGCTCATCACCCACCATCATCATCACACCGCTCCTCACCCACCATCATCATCACACCACTCCTCACCCACCATCATCATCACACCTCTCATCACCCACCCACCATCATCATCACATTGCTCATCACCCACCATCATCATCACACCGCTCCTCACCCACCATCATCATCACACCGCTCCTCACCCACCATCATCATCACACCTCTCATCACCCACCATCATCATCACACCTCTCATCACCCACCCACCATCATCATCACATCGCTCATCACCCACCATCATCATCACACCGCTCCTCACCCACCATCATCATCACACCTCTCATCACCCACCCACCATCATCATCACACCGCTCATCACCCACCATCATCATCACACCGCTCCTCACCCACCATCATCATCACACCACTCCTCACCCACCATCATCATCACACCTCTCATCACCCACCCACCATCATCATCACACCGCTCATCACCCACCATCATCATCACACCACTCCTCACCCACCATCATCATCATCACACCGCTCATCACCCACCATCATCACACCTCTCCTCACCCACCATCATCATCACACCGCTCATCACCCACCATCATCATCACACCGCTCCTCACCCACCATCATCATCACACCACTCCTCACCCACCATCATCATCACACCTCTCATCACCCACCCACCATCATCATCACACCGCTCATCACCCACCATCATCATCACACCGCTCCTCACCCACCATCATCATCATCACACCGCTCATCACCCACCCTCATCACACCGCTCCTCACCCACCATCATCACACCACTCCTCACCCACCATCATCATCATCACACCACTCATCACCCACCATCATCATCACACCGCTCCTCACCCACCATCATCATCATCACACCGCTCATCACCCACCATCATCACACCTCTCCTCACCCACCATCATCATCACACCGCTCATCACCCACCATCATCATCACACCGCTCCTCACCCACCATCATCATCACACCACTCCTCACCCACCATCATCATCACACCTCTCATCACCCACCCACCATCATCATCACACCGCTCATCACCCACCATCATCATCACACCGCTCCTCACCCACCATCATCATCATCACACCGCTCATCACCCACCCTCATCACACCGCTCCTCACCCACCATCATCACACCACTCCTCACCCACCATCATCATCATCACACCACTCATCACCCACCATCATCATCATCACACCGCTCATCACCCACCATCATCATCATCACACCACTCATCACCCACCATCATCACACCTCTCCTCATCCACCCACCATCATCATCATCACACCACTCCTCACCCACCATCATCATCATCACACCACTCATCACCCACCATCATCATCATCACACCGCTCATCACCCACCATCATCATCATCACACCACTCCTCACCCACCATCATCATCATCACACCACTCATCACCCACCATCATCATCATCACACCACTCATCACCCACCATCATCATCATCACACCGCTCATCACCCACCATCATCATCATCTCACCACTCATCACCCACCATCATCACACCTCTCCTCACCCACCATCATCATCATCTCACCACTCATCACCCACCATCATCACACCTCTCCTCACCCACCCACCATCATCATCATCACACCGCTCATCACCCACCATCATCATCATCACACCACTCATCACCCACCATCATCATCATCTCACCACTCATCACCCACTATCATCATCACACCGCTCATCACCCACCATCATCATCATCACACCACTCCTCACCCACCATTAGGGATGAGCTTTGTGTTCGAGTCGAACATACATTCGACTCGAACATCGGCTGTTCGATCGTTCGACGAAGAACGAACGCTTTGGGCCGTTCGCGCCAAATTCGAGTGACGCGAACGGCCCACAATGCACTACGCCATCGCAGTGTCATCCAGGCGCTGTGATTGGCCAAGCATGCACTGTGACCCCGCATGCTTGGCCAATCACAGCGCCGGCAGCGAGGAGAGCAATGATTGGCCACAGGCAGGTTGCCTGTGGCCAATTATAGCTGAGGGGGTTTAGTACACGCTCCACACTATAAAAGGCCGCCAGCACGGCGGCCTAGTGTAGTGTGTTCCGGAGCAGGGAAAGAGAAGCATAGGCAGGGACAGTGTCATTATTTTTCCTTTACTAATCCTGGATTCCTTGTGTTTAGGGAAAGAGAAGGATAGGCAGGGGACAGTGTCAGTGTCATTGTTGCTAAGCCTCCTGCACAGTATACACCTGAAGGTAGCCCTTATTGCTCTTTTTCCCATCTCCCTGCAGGCCATCTATTAGAATGTCTGGAAGGCAAACAAGGAGAGGCAGACAGTCAGGAGGCAATAAAAGAGGGCAAGCAGGCTCTGTGTCTGGGGGCAACAGTGCTGGTCGTGGACGCGGTGCATTGTCATCAGCACATGGCCATGGGACACGCTTGTCCTTCTTTTCGGCAGCTGGACATGTTGAGCCACATCATGCCGAAGACTTGGTAGAGTGGATGACCAAGCCCACCTCATCCTCCTCATCCTCTCTCACCCAGGCTCAGGGTACGGACAAAGCAGCTGCCAAAGCGTCCTCTTCTCTGGTATAATTATCTTCATTAGTCAATCCTTCCCTAGACCCACCATGTCCTCCTCCTGAGGAGTCCCCCAAACTGTTTGAGCACAGTGTTGGGTACATGCTCCAGGAGGATGCCCAGCGTTTGGAAGGATCTGATGATGATACCCAGCTAGAGGAAGGCAGTAGCGTGAGAGCAGAGAGAGGGGATGCTCAAGAAGAACACCAATCTGGCAGTCATGTTCCAGCAGCTGCAGCATACTGCCAGATTGGCTCCAGTGATGAGGAGGGAGGGGATGATGAGGTCACTGACTCCACGTGGGTGCCTAATAGGAGAGAGGAGGAGGAGGAGGATGAGGAGGAGGCACATCTCCAACGAGGCAGGATGCCCTTTGGTGGCCAGCGTAAGGGCAGTACACCGACGGAATCACACCGCAGAGCTCCGCCTGTGCAGGGCGCTGCCTCTGCCCGTCATTCAAAAAGTTCTTTGGTGTGGGCCTTTTTTGAGGCGAGTGCATCAGATCGCACAGCTGCTGTTTGCAACATATGTCTCAAGCGTATATCGCGTGGCCAAAACATCAGCCGCTTGGGCACCACATGCTTGATCAGACATATGTAAAAAAAGGGGGGGGAGTTTGGGACTTTAGATGAGGTGCATATGTGGTGCACCTCCATCCCGGGTTCAGTATAAGAAAAAGGGAAATTGGGACTTTGAATGAGGCTGCAGACTTGGTGCGGGTAAAAAACACATTTATTGATCATAAAAATGCATGACACATCATATAGCCAGATTGTATGTACAACAAGAAAAACATTGCAATAAATGTGATTTCATGCTCTCTGCCTTACACATAAGTATGTGCATGTACAGTTAAGGAAACGAGGAAACAACAGTGCATAACCAAGCGCCACATAATCATCTGGACTGTTAAATGGATACATAAAAATGAACATACATGTGTGCAATTGTCCTGTTAACAGCAAGGGCGACAAATAATGAAATATATATATTAGTATAAAACCAGTAATACACAAAAAGAAAGGGGGGTTTTGTTTGAGTAGAGTAGATCATATGAAGTCGTGTGGTGCATCCCTAGTGCCCAACGCGTTTCGTGTAGGTGGGACACTCTTCAGGGGCGGATGCTTGAAATATCTATAATGAAGGTAGAAATGTGGACTGGTTAAGTATGTTGAGTGATCAAACAAAAGAAAAATGTGGAAGATGGAAAATGTCCACCTAAGGTACTCACATGACATTTTGAGCAGGAGGACATGGTGGATGTAGGGCCACGGCCACACGAGTCTGCCACGGGAGCTGAGGCAACGTGCAGTGCACACGGGTGGGGGGCATGGAGGACCTCCCCCGGAAACAGTGAACACAGGGCCTGATGTATTGACTTGTATGATATGCCAGAGAAATTGGACCAAATGGTAGTGGCCATATGGACTCTGAAAAAAGGGGGAAATGTCCAGATGTCAAGTACACATTGGGGCCAGATGTGGAGCCAAGACTACCCAAAATAAAGATGGGTACAGGTACCTTAACCTAGCGTCTTGAGGTCCCAAGACGTCCGGACGTAGCAGCAATGTGAAATGGCATATCCAGAGGACCGGCATAAAAGATGTGTGAGGGGAGGGAACCTCCAATATATAGACCCGGACCCAGTGCGCATGAGCACACAACCAGCCTCACGTGGGCACGGCACACACCAGGCGGAGCGCCGTCGTGGGTGGGATCCGCCCACTGAAGCACTCCTAACCCGAATGGCGCCGGCTGAGATGGAGAAACTCACGTCCGGCGCAGTGACGCCAGGAAGGGCGTCACGCGCCGGACGGGGTACGTGATGCCGATGCACTGTGTGCAGCAAGCCCACCCACCACACAGACCACCCGCCCTTCATATGATCTACTCTACTCAAACAAAACCCCCCTTTCTTTTTGTGTATTACTGGTTTTATACTAATATATATATTTAATTATTTGTCGCCCTTGCTGTTAACAGGACAATTGCACACATGTATGTTCATTTTTATGTATCCATTTAACAGTCCAGATGATTATGTGGCGCTTGGTTATGCACTGTTGTTTCCTCGTTTCCTTAACTGTACATGCACATACTTATGTGTAAGGCAGAGAGCATGAAATCACATTTATTGCAATGTTTTTCTTGTTGTACATACAATCTGGCTATATGATGTGTCATGCATTTTTATGATCAATAAATGTGTTTTTTACCCGCACCAAGTCTGCAGCCTCATTCAAAGTCCCAATTTCCCTTTTTCTTATATTGATCAGACATATGTTGACCTGCCATGCAGCTCGTTGGCAAGCCTACCTCAAAGACCCACACCAAAGAACAAAGCGGACCTCTCCTTGCACCGCATCAGCTGGGATCTCCAACCCCACTATAACTTCAGTCCTCTCTGAAACATGCACTGAGAGGAATGAAGGTGTAGAATTAGGTGTGTAACAGCCAAGTACTTGCGGCCACTCTGCTAGCAGTACACCGACGTCCGATTCTAGCAGGCAAATTTCCCTGCCCCAGCTGCTGGACCGTCGAAAGAAGTTCACTCCCAGCCATCCACATGCCCAGCGGTTGAATGCTAGCTTGGGCTAAATAGCTAGCGCTTCAACTGCTGCCTTTTCAGTTGGTAGACTCGGCCCCCTTCCGTGAGTTTGTGCAATGTGCGGTTCCTCAGTGGCAGGTTCCCAAACGCCACTTTTTCTCACGGAAGGCTATTCCGGCTCTCTACCGGCATGTGGAAGGCAATGTCTTGGCCTCGCTGGACAGGGGCGGTCAGCGGTAAGGTGCATATTACCGCTGACTCATGGTCCAGCAGGCATGGACAGGGACGTTACCTTTCTTTCACGGCCCATTGGGTCACTCTTTTGGCAGCTGGGAAGGATGCAGGACAAGGTGCAGTAGTGTTGGAGGTTGTTCCACCGCCACGCCTCCAAAATGCTACTACTGGTTGTGACACACCTCTCTCCTCCACCCCCTCCTCTTCTTCTTCCTCCATGGCCTCTTCCTGTGGTTTGTCCTCGGAACCAGCGGTGCTCCGTAGGCGTTCAAGGGGCTACGCAAGTACGCAGGCAAAAAGATGCCATGCCGTGCTTGCGCTGGTGTGTTTGGGGGACAGAAGCCACACTGGGGCAGAGGTCCTGTCTGCTCTGCAGGGCCAGGCCGAGAGGTGGTTGACGCCACGCCAGCTTAAGCCAGGAATGGTGGTTTGCGACAATGGCACCAACCTCCTCTCCGCCCTCCGACAGGGACAACTGACCCATGTGCCCTGTGTGGCTCACGTCCTTAACCTGGTGGTGCAGCGGTTCTTGGGCAGGTACCCGGGCTTACAGGATGTCCTGAGGCAGGCCAGGAAAGTCTGTGTGCATTTCCGCAGATCTTATAATGCCCAGTGCTCGCCTGGCTGAGCTGCAAAAGGAGTTGAACCTGCCCAAGAACCGCCTTATATGTGACATGCCCACCAGGTGGGAACTCAACGTTGGCCATGCTGCAGCGGCTGCACACGCAGCAGAGGGCCATCAATGAGTACCTGTGCGACTACGGCACCAGGACAGGGTCAGGGGAGCTCGGGTTTTTTTCACCACGCCAGTGGGGCATGATCAGGGATGCATGCACTGTCCTGGCACCATTTGAGGAGGCCACGAGGATGGTGAGCAGTGACAGTGCATGCATCAGTGACACTGTACCTCTTGTCCACCTGTTGGAGCACACGCTGCATGGAATAATGGACAGGGCACTTGAGGCAGAACAGAGGCAGGAAGAGGAGGACTTCCTTACCTCTCAAGGCCCCCCTTTACCCAGACAGTGTTCCTTCTGTCCCACCCATCGCACAGGAAGAGGAGGAGGAGGAGGAGGAGGAGGAGGATTGTGTCAGCATGGAGGTGGAGGCTGGCACTCAGCAGCATCAGCAGCAGTCTTTTAGGGATGATTTACAGTCCCAAGAAACCCGTGGACTTGTACGTGGCTGGGAGGAGGTGGCTGCGGATCATGTCGTCCTTAGTGACCCAGAGGACTCCGGACTGAATGCTTCAGCTAACCTACGCTGCATGGCCTCCCTGATCCTGCAAAGTCTGCGGAAGGATCCTCGTATTCTTCGGATCAAGGAGAGGGACCATTACTGGCTGGCCACTCTCCTTGATCCACGGTACAAGGGTAAGGTTGCGGACCTTATGTTACCTTCGCAGAGGGGAGCAGAGGATGAGACAACTCCGGGAGGCCTTGCAGAAAGGTCTGTGCAACGCGTTCCCAGAGACTGGGAGGTTACAAACTCCTGGTCCTGGACAACGAGTTGCTGAGGCTTCGGCCAGTCAAAGAAGGAGCGGTGGGGAAGGTGGCCGTCTGACCGATGCGTTCAGACAATTCTTTAGTCCGCAGCCCCAAAGTATGATCGGTTCCAGCAACCATCGCCAGCGTCTGATATACATGGTCCAGGAATAGCTAGGGGCAAGGTCAGACTTGGACACCTTCCCCACCGAAAATCCTCTGGCTTACTGGGTCTTGAGGATGGATCACTGGCCAGAGCTTGCACAGTATGCAATTGAGCTACTGGCCTGTCCTGCATCCAGCGTTCTTTCAGAACGCACATTCAGTGCTGCTGGAGGATTTGTCACGGATCACAGGGTGCGCCTGTCCACCGACTCGGTTGATCGACTGACTTTCATCAAGATGAACCAGTCTTGGATCACCACCAGCTACCACACACCTGATGCTGATATAACAGACTAATTGATTTTAACATGTCACATCCCTTCAAGACTGATGCTGATGCTGAGTGCCTGTGCTGTTATGTTGACTGGCTATCCTCCTCCTCCGAGTCCTCAATGATACGATTGATGATGATAGCTTGGAAGATCATTTTTGTTTATGGGTGCCGCCACCAGTGGCTAAGGCCCAATTTTTCAGCCCCTGTTTTACAGGGGCGTGTAATTACAATTTTTGATGCAATACTTTGCAACAGGCCTCATTGCTGTGCTCCAAGTACAGTATCTGTGAGGGGTTGCAGTGTTGTGCCACCAGTGCCTAAGGCCCAATTTTTCAGCCCCTGTTCAACAGGAGCGATGTGATGATGGTGGGTGAGGAGTGGCGTGATGATGATGGTGGGTGAGGAGCGGTGTGATGATGATGATGGTGGGTGATGAGCGGTGTGATGATGGTGGGTGATGAGTGGTGTGATGATGGTGGGTGGGTGAGGAGTGGTGTGATGATGGTGGTCGGTGATGAGTGGTGTGATGAGGGTGGGTGGGTGAGGAGTGGTGTGATGATGATGGTGGGTGAGGAGTGGTGTGATGATGATGTCTTATATCAGGAATTGTAATAACATATAATTGTTGATCAGTGGTAGTAAAAATTGGGCCTTTGATGGTGGTGCTGGTGCCACAACACTGTAAGGCCTGACAGGTACTCTTGGTGGGCGCAGCAATGGGCCCTGCTGTGAATTATTAGATCAATAATTATAATTGCATGCCCCTGTTGAACAGGGGCTGAAAAATTGGACGTTAGGCACTGGTGGCGTCACCCATAAACCAAAATGATCTTCCAAGCTATCATCATTAATCGTATCATTGAGGAGGAGGAGGAGGATAGCCAGTCAACATAACAGCACAGGAACTCAGCATCAGCATCAGTCTTGAAGGGATGTGACATTTTAAAATCAATTAGTCTGTTATATCAGCATCAGGTGTGTGGTAGCTGGTGGTGATCCAAGACTGGTTCATCTTGATGAAAGTCAGTCGATCAACCGAGTCAGTGGACAGGCGCACCCTGTGATCCGTGACAAATCCTCCAGCAGCACTGAATGTGCGTTCTGAAAGAACGCTGGATGCAGGACAGGCCAGTAGCTCAATTGCATACTGTGCAAGCTCTGGCCAGTGATCCATCCTCAAGACCCAGTAAGCCAGAAGATTTTCGGTGGGGAAGGTGTCCAAGTCTGACCTTGCCCCTAGATATTCCTGCACCATGTTTATCAGACGCTGGCGATGGTTGCTGGAACCGATCATACTTTGGGGCTGCGGACTAAAGAATTGTCTGAACGCATCGGTCAGACGGCCACCTTCCCCACCGCTCCTTCTTTGACTGGCCGAAGCCTCAGCAACTCGTTGTCCAGGACCAGGAGTTTGTAACCTCCCAGTCTCTGGGAACGCGTTGCACAGACCTTTCTGCAAGGCCTCCCGGAGTTGTCTCATCCTCTGCTCCCTCTGCAAAGGTAACATAAGGTCCGCAACCTTACCCTTGTACCGTGGATCAAGGAGAGTGGCCAGCCAGTAATGGTCCCTCTCCTTGATCCGAAGAATACGAGGATCCTTCCGCAGACTTTGCAGGATCAGGGAGGCCATGCAGCGTAGGTTTGCTGAGGCATTCGCTCCGGAGTCCTCTGGGTCACTAAGGACGACATGATCCGCAGCCACCTCCTCCCAGCCACGTACAAGTCCACTGGTTTCTTGGGACTGTAAATCATCCCTAAAAGACTGCTGCTGATGATGCTGAGTGCCAGCCTCCACCTCCATGCTGACACAATCCTCCTCCTCCTCCTCCTCCTCTTCTTCCTGTGCGATGGGTGGGACAGAAGGAACACTGTCTGGGTAAAGGGGGGCCTTGAGAGGCAAGGAAGTCCTCCTCTTCCTGCCTCTGTTCTGCCTCAAGTGCCCTGTCCATTATTCCACGCAGCGTGTGCTCCAACAGGTGGACAAGAGGTACAGTATCACTGATGCATGCAGTGTCACTGCTCACCATCCTCGTGGCCTCCTCAAATGCTGCCAGGACAGTGCATGCATCCCTGATCATGCCCCACTGGCGTGGAGAAAAAAAACCAAGCTCCCCTGACCCTGTCCTGGTGCCGTAGTCGCACAGGTACTCATTGATGGCCCTCTGCTGCGTGTGCAGCCGCTGCAGCATGGCCAACGTTGAGTTCCACCTGGTGGGCATGTCACATATAAGGCGGTTCTTGGGCAGGTTCAACTCCTTTTGCAGCTCAGCCAGGCGAGCACTGGCATTATAAGATCTGCGGAAATGCACACAGACTTTCCTGGCCTGCCTCAGGACATCCTGTAAGCCCCGGGTACCTGCCCAAGAACCGCTGCACCACCAGGTTAAGGACGTGAGCCACACAGGGCACATGGGTCAGTTGTCCCTGTCGGAGGGCGGAGAGAAGGTTGGTGCCATTGTCGCAAACCACCATTCCTGGCTTAAGCTGGCGTGGCGTCAACCACCTCTCGGCCTGCCCCTGCAGAGCAGACAGGACCTCTGCCCCAGTGTGGCTCCTGTCCCCCAAACACACCAGCGCAAGCACGGCATGGCATCTTTTTGCCTGCGTACTTGCGTAGCCCCTTGAACGGCTACGGAGCACCGCTGGTTCAGAGGACAAAGCACAGGAAGAGGCCATGGAGAAAGAAGAAGAGGAGGGGGTGGAGGAGAGAGGTGTGTCACAACCAGTAATAGCATTTTGGAGGCGTGGCGGTGGAACAACCTCCAACACTACTGCACCTTGTCCTGCATCCTTCCCAGCTGCCAAAAGAGTGAACCAATGGGCCGTGAAAGAAAGGTAACGTCCCTGTCCATGCCTGCTGGACCATGAGTCTGCGGTAATATGCACCTTACCGCTGACCGCCCTGTCCAGCGAGGCCAAGACATTGCCTTCCACATGCCGGTAGAGAGCCGGAATAGCCTTCCGTGAGAAAAAGTGGCGTTTGGGAACCTGCCACTGAGGAACCGCACATTGCACAAACTCACGGAAGGGGGCCGAGTCTACCAACTGAAAAGGCAGCAGTTGAAGCGCTAGCAATTTAGCCAAGCTAGCATTCAACCGCTGGGCATGTGGATGGCTGGGAGTGAACTTCTTTCAACGGTCCAGCAGCTGGGGCAGGGAAATTTGCCTGCTAGAATCGGACGTCGGTGTACTGCTAGCAGAGTGGGCGCAAGTACTTGGCTGTGACACACCTAATTCTACACCTTCATTCCTCTCAGTGCATGTTTCAGAGAGGACTGAAGTTATAGTGGGGTTGGAGATCCCAGCTGATGCGGTGCAAGGAGAGGTCCGCTTTGTTCTTTGGTGTGGGTCTTTGAGGTAGGCTTGCCAACGAGCTGCATGGCAGGTCAACATATGTCTGGTCAAGCATGTGGTGCCCAAGCGGGTGATGTTTTGGCCACGCGATATACGCTTGAGACATATGTTGCAAACAGCAGCTGTGCGATCTGATGCACTCGACTCAAAAAAGGCCCACACCAAAGAACTTTTTGAATAACGGGCAGAGGCAGCGCCCTGCACAGGCGGAGCTCTGCGGTGTGATTCCGTTGGTGTGCTGCCCTTACGCTGGCCCCCCGAGGGCATCCTGCCTCGTTGGAGATGTGCCTCCTCCTCATCCTCCTCCTCCTCCTCTCTCCTATTAGGCACCCACGTGGAGTCAGTGACCTCATCATCCCCTCCCTCCTCATCACTGGAGCCAATCTGGCAGTATGCTGCAGCTGCTGGAACATGACTGCCAGATTGGGGTCCTTCTTGAGCATCCCCTCTCTCTGCTCTCACGCTACTGCCTTCCTGTAGCTGGGTATCATCATCAGATCCTTCCAAACGCTGGCCATCCTCCTGGAGCATGTACCCAACACTGTGCTCAAACAGTTCGGGGGACTCCTCAGGAGGACATGGTGGGTCTAGGGAAGGATTGACTAATGAAGATAATGATACCAGAGAAGAGGACGCTTTGGCAGCTGCTTTGCCAGTACCCTGAGCCTGGGTGAGAGAGGATGAGGAGGATGAGGTGGGCTTGGTCATCCACTCTACCAAGTCTTCGGCATGATGTGGCTCAACATGTCCAGCTGCCGAAAAGAAGGACAAGCGTGTCCCATGGCCATGTGCTGATGACAATGCACCGCGTCCACGACCAGCACTGTTGCCCCCAGACACAGAGCCTGCTTGCCCTCTTTTTTTGCCTCCTGACTGTCTGCCTCTCCTTGTTTGCCTTCCAGACATTCTAATGGATGGCCTGCAGGGAGATGGGAAAAACAGCAATAAGGGCTACCTTCAGGTGTATACTGTGCAGGAGGCTTAGCAACAATGACACTGACACTGTCCCCTACCTATCCTTCTCTGTCCCTAAACACAAGGAATCCAGGATTAGTAAAGGAAAAATAATGACACTGTCCCTGCCTATGCTTCTCTTTCCCTGCTCCGGAACACACTACACAAGGCCGCCGCGCTGGCGGCCTTTTATAGTGTGGGGCGTGTACTAAACCCCCTCAGCAATAATTGGCCACAGGCATCCTGCCTGTGGCCAATCATTGCTCTCCTCGCTGCCGGCGCTGTGATTGGCCAAGCATGCAGGGTCACAGTGCATGCTTGGCCAATCACAGCGCCTGGATGACACTGCGATGGCGTAGTGCATTGTGGGCCGTTCGCGTCACTCGAATTTGGCGCAAACGGCCCAAATCGTTCGATCTTCGTCGAACGATCGAACAGCCGATGTTCGAGTCGAACACAAAGCTCATCCCTACCCACCATCATCTCATCACACCTCTTATCACCCACCATCATCATCACACCGCTCATCACCCACCCTCATCACACCTCTTATCACCCACCATCATCATCACACCTCTCATCACCCACCATCATCATCACACCGCTCATCACCCACCATCATCATCATCACACCACTCATCACCCACCATCATCACACCGCTCATCACCCACCATCATCATCACACCACTCCTCACTCCCACCCACCCTCATCACACCACTCATCCCCCACCCTCATCACACCACTCCTCACCCACCATCATCATCATCACACCACTCCTCACCCACCATCATCACACCACTCATCACCCACCCACCCTCATCATCACACCGCTCATCACCCACCATCATCATCACACCACTCCTCACCCACCATCATCATCACACCACTCCTCACCCACCATCATCATCACACCACTCCTCACCCACCCACCATCATCACACCTCTCATCATCCACCATCATCACACCACTCCTCACCCATCATCATCATCACACCACTCATCACCCACCATCATCATCATCACACCACTCATCACCCACCATCATCATCACACCACTCATCACCCACCATCATCACACCACTCATCACCCACCCTCATCACACTACTCCTCACCCACCATCATCATCACACCACTCATCACCCACCATCATCATCACACCACTCCTCACCCACCCTCATCACACTACTCCTCACCCACCATCATCATCACACCACTCATCACCCACCCACCATCATCACACCACTCATCACCCACCATCATCACACCACTCATCACCCACCATCATCACACCACTCCTCACCCACCATCATCATCACACCACTCCTCACCCACCATCATCATCACACCACTCCTCACCCACCCACCATCATCATCACACCACTCCTCACCCACCATCATCATCACACCACTCCTCACCCACCCACCATCATCATCACACCACTCATCACCCACCATCATCACACCACTCATCACCCACCATCATCACACCACTCCTCACCCACCATCATCATCACACCACTCATCACCCACCATCATCATCATCACACCACTCCTCACCCACCCACCATCATCATCACACCACTCCTCACCCCACCATCATCATCACACCACTCCTCACCCACCATCATCACACCTCTTATCACCCACCATCATCATCACACCTCTAATGCACAGTAATAACTCATGTGGTGGGTTTTTGTATTCCCCTCTTCCCTCAGTATTATCACCTCTCATGTAACACAATCTCACTGTCCTGTACCCAATGAATGGGCACCTCTTTCCTTTTATATATAGAACATTTATTATACAGAACATTATATAAATATATACATGAATAGGATACTTCCTTGGTGAATTTCTGCCTCCCATACCTAATATCTAAAAGTAAAAACCCATTTAAGAGCATCATACAATGTACTTTATAATGTTTCCAATGCTCTGCCGCAGGTGTCCGCCATCTTGTCCATGCATCCCCCGAAGAGGCCATTCTCCTAATTGTGACTCCCTGCAAGTCGCATCTGGCCTATTTGACGCTTTATCCTGGGGTGCCAGGTGGCCGGGGAGCCATCAGGATTTCTTTTAAGGCTTTTTAGTGGAAACTCTGGTCCAAGAGGGTCCCTTTTTTATACACAGCCAACTGGTAACTATGTACTTTATATATATTTCTTGCCGTTTTGGAATATACCTGAGCAGGATATGAAAACTCATTATGTAATCTCTTACAGCAAACCAAAAACCTCCTGAAGAAGACCCCTAAGGGGTTGAAACACGTCAGGATTGTATCTGCACAGATGCATGTAACATGTCAAGTTGTATAACAATTTTGGTTTTGCACCATTGTGTAAGGAATTTTAGATTCTTCTTTTTACCAGAGTTTATATTATAATTGTCATGATTCACGCCACATGTTTACATCCAATAAAATCTTTTAAACATAACAATGCATATTATTTATAATCGTTGAATTTTTGCTTTGCCATATCACACATATCCGGGGTGAGCAGCACTATTCACTCTCTATATGTCTTTTCCATTTCATATAACTGGTTATTTAACCCGGAATGTACAATGGGAGGCAAAATCAGTCCAGTGGTCCCATAAATCAATCGCTTCATATTCACTCGACTGCATCTTTACCTGATGAAGTCCCCGAAACGTGTCGGATATTTCCCAATACTTCTATTACTTATAAAATGATCCTGACTTTCCTCTATACCCGGGGCTTTCTCTTCTCCATGATATGTCTCTAGGAAAGGAAATGAATGGAAATCTCCCCAACGGGACGATCACATCAATAAAAACCTGACAAAGCGACTTTTTAGTGAGTATTCAGCTTTACTGACCCTCCCCCACCTCTCCCCGAACTGCATAGAATTAGAGGAGCAAAGAGAATTTTGTGTCCACAAAATACAGATAAGTGAGTGAAGTTTTGTCAACACACAGATAGCGTCCTCTATCTGACAAAAGTAAGTACACCCCTCAGTCACATTGAATGCCAACATGTACTGTGACATACTGAAGCAGAGCATGATCCCCGACCTTCAGAGACTGGACCGCAGGGTAGTATTCCAACATGATAACCACCCCAAACACACCTCCAAGACCACCACTGCCTTGCTAAAGAAGCTGAGGGTAAAGGTGATGGACTGGCCAATCATGTCTCCAGACCTAAACCCTATTGATCATCTGTGGGGCTCCTCAAACGGAAAGGGGAGGAGCGCAAGGTCTCCAACATCCACCAGCTCCGTGATGTCATCATGGAGGAGGGGAAGAGGACTCCAGTGACGACCTGTGAAGCTCTGGTGACCTCCATGCCCAAGAGGGTTAAGGCAGTGCTGGAAAATAATGGCGGCCACACAAAATATTCACACTTTGGGGTTTATTTACTAAAGGCAAATCCACTTTGCACTACAAGTGCACTTGGAAGTTCAGTCGCTGGAGATCTGAGGGGGACATGCAAGGAAAATAAAAAACAGCATTTTTATTTGTACTTGATCGGATGATAAAATCAGCAGAGCTTCCCCGCATTTAGATCTTCCTCTCATATCTAAAACGACTGCACTTACAAGTGCACTTGTAGTGCAAAGTGGCTTTGCCTTTAGTAAATCAACCCCTTTGGGCCCAATTTGGACATTTTCACTTAGGGGTGTACTGACTTTTGTTGCCAGCGGTTTAGACATTAATGGCTGTGTGTTGAGTTATTTTGAGGGGAGAGGAAATTTACACCGTTATACAAGCTGTAGACTCCTCCCCCCTGTGTACACTCCTCCCCCCTGTGTACACTCCTCCCCCCTGTGTACACTCCTCCCACCTGTGTACACTCCTCCCCCCTGTGTACACTCCTCCCCTTGTGTACACTCCTCCCCCTGTGTACACTCCTCCCCCTGTGTACACTCCACCCCCCTGTGTACACTCCTCCCCCCTGTGTACACTCCTCCCCCTGTGTACACTCCTCCCCCCTGTGTACACTCCTCCCCCTGTGTACACTCCTCCCCCCTGTGTACACTCCACCCCCCTGTGTACACTCCTCCCCCCTGTGTACACTCCTCCCCCCCTGTGTACACTCCTCCCCCCTGTGTACACTCCTCCCCCCTGTGTACACTCCTCCCCCTGTGTACACTCCACCCCCCTGTGTACACTCCTCCCCCCTGTGTACACTCCTCCCCCCTGTGTACACTCCTCCCCCTGTGTACACTCCTCCCCCCTGTGTACACTCCTCCCCCTCTGTGTACACTCCTCCCCCCTGTGTACACTCCTCCCCCCTGTGTACACTCTACACTCCTCCCCCTGTGTACACTCCTCCCCCCTGTGTACACTCCTCCCCCCCTGTGTACACTCCTCCCCCCTGTGTACACTCCTCCCCCCCTGTGTACACTCCTCCCCCCTGTGTACACTCCTCCCCCCTGTGTACACTCACTACTTTACATTGTAGCAAAGTGTCATTTCTTCAGTGTTGTCACATGAATGGGACTGAGGGGTGTACTTACTTTTGTCACATACTGTACATAGATGGAAGTTGTAGTACATAGATGGGGGGGGGTTGTAGTACGTAGATGGGGGGGTTGTAGTACGTAGATGGGGGGGGTTGTAGTACGTAGATGGGGGGGGTTGTAGTACATAGATGCGGGTTGTAGTACGTAGATGGGGGGGTTGTAGTACATAGATGCGGGTTGTAGTACATAGATGGGGGGGTTGTAGTACATAGATGGGGGGGTTGTAGTACGTAGATGGGAGGTTGTAGTACATAGATAGGGGGGGTTGTAGTACATAGATAGAGGGGGTTGTAGTACATAGATAGGGGGGTTGTAGTACATAGGTGGGGGTTGTAGTACGTAGATGGGGGGAGGTTGTAGTACATAGATGGGGGTTGTAGTACATAGATGGGGGGGGGTTGTTGTACGTAGATGGGGGGGTTGTAGTACATAGATAGGGGGGTTGTAGTACATAGATAGGGGGGTTGTAGTACATAGATAGAGGGGGTTGTAGTACGTAGATGGGGGGGTTGTAGTACGTAGATGGGGGGGTTGTAGTACATAGATGGGGGGTTGTAGTACGTAGATGGGGGGGTTGTAGTACATAGATGGGAGGTTGTAGTACATAGATAGGGGGGTTGTAGTACGTAGATGGGGGGGGTTGTAGTACATAGATAGAGGGGGTTGTAGTACATAGATAGAGGGGGTTGTAGTACGTAGATGGGGGGGGTTGTAGTACATAGATGGGAGGTTGTAGTACATAGATAGGGGGGTTGTAGTACATAGATAGGGGGGTTGTAGTACATAGATAGAGGGGGTTGTAGTACGTAGATGGGGGGGTTGTAGTACGTAGATGGGGGGGTTGTAGTACATAGATGGGGGGTTGTAGTACGTAGATGGGGGGGGTTGTAGTACATAGATGAGGGTTGTAGTACATAGATGGGGGTTGTAGTACGTAGATGGGGGGGTTGTAGTACGTAGATGGGGGGTTGTAGTACGTAGATGGGGGGGTTGTAATACGTAGATGGGGGGGTTGTAGTACATAGATGGGGGGGTTGTAGTACGTAGATGGGGGTTGTAGTACATAGATAGGGGGGTTGTAGTACGTAGATGGGGGGGGTTGTAGTACGTAGATGGGGGGGGTTGTAGTACATAGATGGGGGTTGTAGTACGTTGATGGGGGGGTTGTAGTACATAGGTGGGGGTTGTAGTACGTAGATGAGGGGGTTGTAGTACATAGATGCGGGTTGTAGTACGTAGATGGGGGGGTTGTAGTACGTAGATGGGGGGGGTTGTAGTACGTAGATGGGGGGGTTGTAGTACGTAGATGGGGGGTTGTAGTACGTAGATGGTGGGGATTGTAGTACATAGGTGGGGGTTGTAGTACGTAGATGGGGGGGTTGTTGTACGTAGATGGGGGGGGGTTGTTGTACGTAGATGGGGGGGGTTGTAGTACGTAGATGGGGGGGTTTGTAGTACATAGGTGGGGATTGTAGTACATAGATGGGGGTTGTAGTACGTAGATGGGGGGGGGTTGTAGTACATAGATGGGGGTTGTAGTACGTAGATGGGGGGGTTGTAGTACATAGATGGGGGTTGTAGTACATAGATGGGGGGGGTTGTAGTACGTAGATGGGGGGGGTTGTAGTACATAGATGGGGGTTGTAGTACGTAGATGGGGGGGTTGTAGTACATAGATGGGGGTTGTAGTACGTAGATGGGGGGGTTGTAGTACATAGATGGGGGTTGTAGTACATAGATGGGGGGGGTTGTAGTACGTAGATGGAGGGGGTTGTAGTACGTAGATGGGGGGGTTGTAGTACGTAGATGGGGGGGTTGTAGTACATAGATGGGGGGGTTGTAGTACATAGATGGGGGTTGTAGTACGTAGATGGGGGTTGTAGTACGTAGATGGGGGGGTTTGTTGTACGTAGATGGGGGGGTTGTAGTACATAGATAGGGGGGTTGTAGTACATAGATAGGGGGGTTGTAGTACATAGATAGGGGGGTTGTAGTACGTAGATGGGGGGGTTGTAGTACGTAGATGGGGGGGGGGTTGTAGTACATAGATAGAGGGGGTTGTAGTACATAGATAGAGGGGGTTGTAGTACGTAGATGGGGGGGGGGTTGTAGTACATAGATGGGAGGTTGTAGTACATAGATAGGGGGGTTGTAGTACATAGATAGGGGGGTTGTAGTACATAGATAGAGGGGGTTGTAGTACGTAGATGGGGGGGGTTGTAGTACATAGATGGGAGGTTGTAGTACATAGATAGGGGGGTTGTAGTACGTAGATGGGGGGGTTGTAGTACGTAGATGGGGGGGGTTGTAGTACATAGATGGGGGTTGTAGTACGTTGATGGGGGGGTTGTAGTACATAGGTGGGGGTTGTAGTACGTAGATGAGGGGGTTGTAGTACATAGATGCGGGTTGTAGTACGTAGATGGGGGGGTTGTAGTACGTAGATGGGGGGGTTGTAGTACGTAGATGGGGGGGGTTGTAGTACATAGATGGGGGTTGTAGTACATAGATGGGGGGGGGTTGTTGTACGTAGATGGGGGGGTTGTAGTACATAGATAGGGGGGTTGTAGTACATAGATAGGGGGGTTGTAGTACATAGATAGGGGGGTTGTAGTACGTAGATGGGGGGGTTGTAGTACGTAGATGGGGGGGGGTTGTAGTACATAGATAGAGGGGGTTGTAGTACATAGATAGAGGGGGTTGTAGTACGTAGATGGGGGGGGGTTGTAGTACATAGATAGGGGGGTTGTAGTACATAGATAGGGGGGTTGTAGTACATAGATAGAGGGGGTTGTAGTACGTAGATGGGGGGGCTGTAGTACATAGATGGGAGGTTGTAGTACATAGATAGGGGGGTTGTAGTACGTAGATGGGGGGGTTGTAGTACGTAGATGGGGGGGTTGTAGTACATAGATGGGGGTTGTAGTACGTTGATGGGGGGGGTTGTAGTACATAGGTGGGGGTTGTAGTACGTAGATGAGGGGGTTGTAGTACATAGATGCGGGTTGTAGTACGTAGATGGGGGGGTTGTAGTACGTAGATGGGGGGGTTGTAGTACGTAGATGGGGGGGTTGTAGTACGTAGATGGTGGGGATTGTAGTACATAGGTGGGGGTTGTAGTACGTAGATGGGGGGGTTGTTGTACGTAGATGGGGGGGGGGTTGTTGTACGTAGATGGGGGGGGGGTTGTAGTACGTAGATGGGGGGGTTTGTAGTACATAGGTGGGGATTGTAGTACATAGATGGGGGTTGTAGTACATAGATGGGGGGGTTGTAGTACGTAGATGGGGGGGGTTGTAGTACATAGATGGGGGTTGTAGTACATAGATGGGGGGTTGTAGTACGTAGATGGGGGGGGGTTGTAGTACATAGATGGGGGTTGTAGTACGTAGATGGGGGGGGTTGTAGTACATAGATGGGGGTTGTAGTACATAGATGGGGGGGGTTGTAGTACGTAGATGGAGGGGGTTGTAGTACGTAGATGGGGGGGTTGTAGTACGTAGATGGGGGGGTTGTAGTACATAGATGGGGGGGTTGTAGTACATAGATGGGGGTTGTAGTACGTAGATAGGGGTTGTAGTACGTAGATGGGGGGGTTTGTAGTACATAGATGGGGTTTGTAGTACGTAGATGGGGGGTTTGTAGTACATAGATGGGGGGGTTGTTAGTACATAGATGGGGGGGTTGTAGTACGTAGATGGGGGGTGTTGTAGTACATAGATGGGGGTTGTAGTACATAGATGGGGGGGTTGTAGTACGTAGATGGGGGGGTTTGTAGTACGTAGATGGGGGGGTTGTAGTACATAGATGGGGGTTGTAGTACATAGATGGGGGGGTTGTAGTACGTAGATGGGGGGGTTGTAGTACATAGGTGGGGGGTTGTAGTACGTAGATGGGGGGTTGTAGTGCATAGATGGGGGTTGTAGTACGTAGATGAAGGGGTTGTTGTACGTAGATGGGGGGGGTTGTAGTACGTAGATGGGGGGGTTGTAGTACGTAGATGGGGGGGGGGTTGTAGTACATAGGTGGGGATTGTAGTACATAGATGGGGGTTGTAGTACGTAGATGGGGGGTTGTTGTACGTAGATGGGGGGGGGGTTGTAGTACGTAGATGGGGGGGTTGTAGTACATAGGTGGGGATTGTAGTACATAGATGGGCGTTGTAGTACGTAGATGGGGGGGGGGGTTGTAGTACATAGATGGGGGGTTGTAGTAATAGATGGGGGGGTTGTAGTACATAGATGGGGGTTGTAGTACGTAGATGGGGGGGGGGTTGTAGTACATAGGTGGGGGTTGTAGTAGGTAGATGGGGGGGTTGTAGTACGTAGATGGGGGGGGTTGTAGTACGTAGATGGGGGGGTTGTAGTAGGTAGATGGGGGGGGTTGTTGTACGTAGATGGGGGGGGGGTTGTAGTACGTAGATGGGGGGGTTGTAGTACGTAGATGGGGGGGGTTGTAGTACATAGGTGGGGATTGTAGTACATAGATGGGGGTTGTAGTACGTAGATGGGGGTTGTTGTACGTAGATGGGGGGGTTGTTGTACGTAGATGGGGGGGGTTGTAGTACGTAGATGGGGGGTTGTAGTACATAGGTGGGGATTGTAGTACATAGATGGGGGTTGTAGTACGTAGATGGGGGGGGGTTGTAGTACATAGATGGGGGTTGTAGTACATAGATGGGGGGGTTGTAGTACATAGATGGGGGGTTGTAGTACGTAGATGGGGGGGTTGTAGTACATAGATGGGGGTTGTAGTACGTAGATGGGGGGGGTTGTAGTACATAGATGAGGGTTGTAGTACGTAGATGGGGGGTTGTAGTACATAGATAGGGGGGTTGTAGTACATAGATGGGGGTTTGTAGTACGTAGATGGGGGGGGGGTTGTAGTACATAGATGGGGGTTGTAGTACATAGATGGGGGGGGTTGTAGTACGTAGATTGGGGGGGGTTGTAGTACGTAGATGGGGGGGTTTGTAGTACATAGATGGGGGTTGTAGTACGTAGATGGGGGGGTTGTAGTACATAGATGGGGGGGTTGTAGTACATAGATGGGGGTTGTAGTACGTAGATGGGGGGGGGTTGTAGTACGTAGATGGGGGGGTTGTAGTACGTAGATGGGGGGGTTGTAGTACATAGATGGGGGGGTTGTAGTACGTAGATGGGGGGGGGGGGGTTTGTAGTACATAGATGGGGGTTGTAGTACATAGATGGGGGGGTTGTAGTACGTAGATGGGGGGGGTTGTAGTACATAGATGGGGGTTGTAGTACATAGATGGGGGGGTTGTAGTACGTAGATGGGGGGGGGGTTGTAGTACATAGATGGGGGTTGTAGTACATAGATGGGGGGGTTGTAGTACGTAGATGGGGGGGTTGTAGTACATAGATGAGGGGGTTGTAGTACATAGATGGGGGTTGTAGTACGTAGATGGGGGGGGGTTGTAGTACGTAGATGGGGGGTTGTAGTACATAGATGGGGGTTGTAGTACGTAGATGGGGGGGTTGTAGTACATAGATGGGGTTGTAGTACATAGATGGGGGGGTTGTAGTACATAGATGAGGGGGTTGTAGTACATAGATGGGGGTTGTAGTACGTAGATGGGGGGGGGGTTGTAGTACGTAGATGGGGGGGTTGTAGTACGTAGATGGGGGGGTTGTAGTACGTAGATGGGGGGGTTGTAGTACATAGATGGGGGGGTTGTAGTATGTAGATGGGGGGGTTGTAGTACATAGATGGGGGGGTTGTAGTACATAGATGGGGGTTGTAGTACGTAGATGGGGGGGTTGTAGTACGTAGATGGGGGGGTTGTAGTACGTAGATGGGGGGGTTGTAGTACGTAGATGGGGGGGTTGTAGTACGTAGATGGGGGGGTTGTAATACGTAGATGGGGGGTTGTAGTACGTAGATGGGGGGGTTGTAGTACGTAGATGGGGGGGGTTGTAATACGTAGATGGGGGGGTTGTAGTACATAGATGGGGGTTGTAGTACATAGATGGGGTTGTAGTACGTAGATGGGGGGGTTGTAGTACATAGATGGGGGTTGTAGTATGTAGATGGGGGGGTTTGTAGTACGTAGATGGGGGGGTTGTAGTACATAGATGGGGGTTGTAGTACGTAGATGGGGGTTGTAGTACATAGATAGGGGGGTTTGTAGTACATAGATGGGGGTTGTAGTACGTAGATGGGGGGGTTGTAGTACATAGATGGGGGTTGTAGTACATAGATGGGGGGGTTGTAGTACGTAGATGGGGGGTGTTGTAGTACGTAGATGGGAGGTTGTAGTACATAGATAGGGGGGGTTGTAGTACGTAGATGGGGGGGTTGTAGTACATAGATGGGGGGGTTGTAGTACATAGGTGGGGGTTGTAGTACGTAGATGGGGGGTTGTAGTACATAGATGGGGGTTGTAGTACGTTGATGGGGGGTTGTAGTACATAGGTGGGGGTTGTAGTACGTAGATGGGGGGGGTTGTAGTACATAGATGCGGGTTGTAGTACGTAGATGGGGGGTTGTTGTACGTAGATGGGGGGGGTTGTAGTACGTAGATGGGGGGGGTTGTAGTACGTAGATGGGGGGGGGGGGGTTGTAGTACATAGGTGGGGATTGTAGTACATAGATGGGGGTTGTAGTACGTAGATGGGGGGTTGTTGTACGTAGATGGGGGGGTTGTTGTACGTAGATGGGGGGGGGGGTTGTAGTACGTAGATGGGGGGGTTGTAGTACATAGGTGGGGATTGTAGTACATAGATGGGCGTTGTAGTACGTAGATGGGGGGTTGTAGTACATAGATGGGGGGGGTTGTAGTACATAGATGGGGGGTTGTAGTACATAGATGGGGGTTGTAGTACGTAGATGGGGGGGGTTGTAGTACATAGATGGGGGTTGTAGTACGTAGATGGGGGGTTGTAGTACATAGATGGGGGGGTTGTAGTACATAGATGGGGGTTGTAGTACGTAGATGGGGGGGTTGTAGTACGATGGGGGGGTTGTAGTACGTAGATGGGGGGGTTGTTAGTACATAGATGGGGTTGTAGTACGTAGATGGGGGGGGGTTGTAGTACATAGATGGGGGTTGTAGTACATAGATGGGGGGGTTGTAGTACGTAGATGGGGGGGTTGTAGTACATAGATTGGGGTTGTAGTACATAGATGGGGGGTTGTAGTACGTAGATGGGGGGGGGTTGTAGTACATAGATGGGGGTTGTAGTACATAGATGGGGGGGTTGTAGTACGTAGATGGGGGGGTTGTAGTACATAGATGGGGGGGTTGTAGTATATAGATGGGGGTTGTAGTACGTAGATGGGGGGGTTGTAGTACGTAGATGGGGGGGTTGTAGTACGTAGATGGGGGGTTGTAGTACATAGATGGGGGGGTTGTAGTACGTAGATGGGGGTTGTAGTACATAGATGGGGGTTGTAGTACGTAGATGGGGGTTGTAGTACGTAGATGGGGGGGTTGTAGTACATAGATGGGGGGTTGTAGTACATAGATGGGGGGTTGTAGTACATAGATGGGGGGGTTGTAGTACGTAGATGGGGGGGTTGTAGTACGTAGATGGGGGGGTTGTAGTACGTAGATGGGGGGGTTGTAGTACATAGATGGGGGGGTTGTAGTACGTAGATGGGGGTTGTAGTACATAGATGGGGGTTGTAGTACGTAGATGGGGGTGGGTTGTAGTACGTAGATGGGGGGGTTGTAGTACATAGATGGGGGTTGTAGTACGTAGATGGGGGTGGGTTGTAGTACGTAGATGGGGGGGTTGTAGTACATAGATGGGGGTTGTAGTACGTAGATGGGGGTGGGTTGTAGTACGTAGATGGGGGGGTTGTAGTACGTAGATGGGGGGAGTTGTAGTTGTAGTACGTAGATGGGGGGAGTTGTAGTACGTAGATGGGGGGGTTGTAGTACATAGATGGGGGTTGTAGTACATAGATGGGGGGGTTGTAGTACGTAGATGGGGGGGGTTGTAATACGTAGATGGGGGGTTGTAGTACGTAGATGGGGGGGTTGTAGTACGTAGATGGGGGGGTTGTAGTACGTAGATGGGGGGGTTGTAGTACGTAGATGGGGGTTGTAGCACGTAGATGGGGGGGTTGTAATACGTAGATGGGGGGGGTTGTAGTACATAGATGGGGGGGTTGTAGTACGTAGATGGGGGGGTTGTAGTACGTAGATGGGGGGGTTGTAGTACGTAGATGGGGGGGGTTGTAGTACATAGATGGGGGGGTTGTAGTACGTAGATGGGGGTTGTAGTACATAGATGGGGGTTGTAGTACGTAGATGGGGGGTTGTAGTACGTAGATGGGGGGGTTGTAGTACGTAGATGGGGGGTTGTAGTACGTAGATGGGGGGGGTTGTAGTACGTAGATGGGGGGGGTTGTAGTACATAGATGGGGGTTGTAGTACGTAGATGGGGGGGTTGTAGTACATAGATGGGGGTTGTAGTACGTAGATGGGGGGGTTGTAGTACATAGATGGGGGTTGTAGTACATAGATGGGGGGGTTGTAGTACGTAGATGGGGGGGGTTGTAGTACGTAGATGGGTGGGGTTGTAGTACATAGATGGGGGTTGTAGTACGTAGATGGGGGGGTTGTAGTACATAGGTGGGGGTTGTAGTACGTAGATGGGGGGGGTTGTAGTACATAGATGCGGGTTGTAGTACGTAGATGGGGGGGGTTGTTGTACGTAGATGGGGGGGTTGTAGTACATAGATGGGGGGGTTGTAGTACGTAGATGGGGGGGGTTGTAGTACATAGATGGGGGTTGTAGTACGTAGATGGGGGGGTTGTAGTACATAGATGGGGGGGTTGTAGTACATAGATGGGGGTTGTAGTACGTAGATGGGGGGGTTGTAGTACGTAGATGGGGGGGTTGTAATACGTAGATGGGGGGGTTGTAGTACATAGATGGGGGTTGTAGTACGTAGATGGGGGGGGTTGTAGTACATAGATGGGGGTTGTAGTACATAGATGGGGGGGTTGTAGTACGTAGATGGGGGGGGTTGTAGTACATAGATGGGGGTTGTAGTACATAGATGGGGGGGTTGTAGTACGTAGATGGGGGGGGGTTGTAGTACATAGATGGGGGTTGTAGTACATAGATGGGGGGGTTGTAGTACGTAGATGGGGGGGTTGTAGTACATAGATGGGGGGTTGTAGTACATAGATGGGGGTTGTAGTACGTAGATGGGGGGGTTGTAGTACGTAGATGGGGGGGTTGTAGTACGTAGATGGGGGGGTTGTAGTACATAGATGGGGGTTGTAGTACGTAGATGGGGGGGGTTGTAGTACATAGATGGGGGTTGTAGTACATAGATGGGGGGGGTTGTAGTACGTAGATGGGGGGGGGTTGTAGTACGTAGATGGGGGGGTTGTAGTATATAGATGGGGGTTGTAGTACGTAGATGGGGGGGTTGTAGTACGTAGATGGGGGGGTTGTAGTACGTAGATGGGGGGGTTGTAGTACATAGATGGGGGGGTTGTAGTACATAGATGGGGGTTGTAGTACGTAGATGGGGGGGTTGTAGTACGTAGATGGGGGGGTTGTAGTACGTAGATGGGGGGGTTGTAGTACGTAGATGGGGGGGGTTGTAGTACGTAGATGGGGGGGTTGTAATACGTAGATGGGGGGGTTGTAGTACGTAGATGGGGGGGTTGTAGTACGTAGATGGGGGGGGTTGTAATACGTAGATGGGGGGGTTGTAGTACATAGATGGGGGTTGTAGTACATAGATGGGGGTTGTAGTACGTAGATGGGGGGGGGTTGTAGTACATAGATGGGGGTTGTAGTACATAGATGGGGGTTGTAGTACGTAGATGGGGGGTTGTAGTACGTAGATGGGGGGGTTGTAGTACATAGATGGGGGTTGTAGTACGTAGATGGGGGGGTTGTAGTACGTAGATGGGGGGGTTGTAGTACGTAGATGGGGGGGGTTTGTAGTACGTAGATGGGGGGGTTGTAGTACATAGATGGGGGGGGTTGTAGTACGTAGATGGGGGTTGTAGTACATAGATGGGGGTTGTAGTACGTAGATGGGGGTTGTAGTACGTAGATGGGGGGGTTGTAGTACATAGATGGGGGTTGTAGTACGTAGATGGGGGTGGGTTGTAGTACGTAGATGGGGGGGTTGTAGTACGTAGATGGGGGGGTTGTAGTACATAGATGGGGGTTGTAGTACGTAGATGGGGGTGGGTTGTAGTACGTAGATGGG